>OVAP01008110.1:0-10169 GCA_900406295.1 Aurinia saxatilis
TAATAAAATTAAAATTACAAATCCGCGCGTAGCGCGGAACACGTCTCTAGTCTACTATATATAAAAAGAGCTGTTCTTTGCTCTGGAGATGTCCACATAGGATAAAATAATCAGCCAATAATAATAAAATTGAATCCACGTCAATTTACATTGCTGCAAAAAATGATGGCCCAATAGAAAGGCAGCCCATTAAGAAACGTCGTCTACCTTCTTTGGTCCTCTACCTCGATGTTGTCCCAATCATCCTCGCCGCTTATCAATGTCACTAACTCATGGTTCCAGTCGTTCTCCAAAATCACCTTCAAACCACATGAAAAGCGAATCTGCCCCATCCTAGATATGCCCACAATAACAATAAAGGCTTACCTCAGGCAAGATTCAATCCATCGATGAAGCTGCAAGCCGTGGACTCTTGATATATTCGTAACGAACGGTAAGGAACCCAATCGACTCTTGAGGCTTTGAATTTAAGTCTCCATTAAAGGCTTTGATTATCTTTGACACTTGATCTTTTGCTATCCAAAAGCTCTCTCGACGTTGCTATCCACACCTCCAAAGTAACTGTCCAATAAATATGGTTAAAAGAAATGGATACCGTCATGGGTATATATAATCCAGCGGCTAAATGCCTCATCTCCACATGCTAAACCCAAACAAGGAACAATAATGTGTGCTTTGCAATTACTTGGTGAGATCAACTGATTCCTCATCAATCAAAAACCGCAGGTAAGTCTTCTTAAAACACCATTGTGCATTAGCTACTCTGTCATTCTTATTTGTGTGTATGTTTGGATACAAATTTTATGAATTGTAATCATGCTCCCTGAGAACCAAATTAGCTTTGTGATTTTAATTACGGTTTTCTGTTGTCTTTTTTTTTTGCTCTGCAGCTGCAATGATCATTTGCCTGAGGATGTGCCTAAGGCACTAAACAAAACATTACAGGACTTACAGATTGACTAAGTTGATTTGTATCTGGTACATATAACTTATAGATGAATCTTACTTGCTTGTTTCCAGAATCCATATTAATGGGTCTTTGCCTTTTGTTGAAGATACATTGGCCTGTGAGTTTGAAGAAGGAATTACGCATGTCAAAACCTGAAGCTCTCACAAAAACAGACATACCAATTACATGAAAGCAATGGAAGCTCTCCATCACTCCTGGAAAGCTCGGTCTATAGGTGTGAGCAATTTCTCTTCGAAGAAGCTTCAAGATCTTCTTAACGTGGCTCAGGTAGTGCCCGCTCTAACATTCCCCATGCAAGTTCTTTATTGTTTTCTTTCTTTTCTTTCTACATAGATTTTAAGTCCAATTTCAAGTCAGGGGGAAATACCACCCACCAAAATTAGAGACTCCTTTTGTTGCTGATGGTTTTGCGGTCCCCTTTATATTCGCAGGAGAAGTTAATCCGAGGTGTTGAATTTGTGCATGAGACGCAAGGCTTCTATAAGACCGTTGATGAGTTATGGGATGACAAAGTTTGAGATGCATCATCTAGATGTGAAGAGGAAAAAGTAGCTATGTTCCTCTTTCCTGTTTGTAGAACAATTAAGGACATTGGATATGTATTATGTTTGATAATCCCTCATGTTTGTTCTGTTGTGAAAGAGACTCACATGAAACGTTATGGGGTTTAGTAATTGTTTTAGTTAGTACTACTATTAAGTTTACAAATGACATCATTTTATCTACAAAGTTTTTTCCTGTAGGTTATATGTGTTTCTTTGACATCATGAAACATATATTTAACACATAGGTTATTAGTGAGTTGTCGCTCGGAAAAAAAATAGTAGGAAGTGTAATTTATAGTAATATAAAAGGTGTTAAATATGTGAAAAAGGTGTTAAACAAATCTGCAATTTTTAGACACAAACGCGTGACAATTTTTTTTGTTACAAGAGATAATGATAACAGATTAGAGAGAGACTTTGAAGAAATGGTCATTCAAGGAATTTAGTGTTAAAAAAATTCTAATTTCATTTGAGTTTAATTGACAAACAAAAGTAGTTTAAATTTATGCTTAAGAAGCGAATTCTTAATCCGAAAGATTAGACATCACATGTAAGTGTACATGTATATATATTGCAGTCAAAAGAATGCCGCATGTGCTTATAAATAAATATTTTAAAAATCATATTTTATGACTATTACCAATTTACCATACATTTGGTTTTGTTGGTTTATTAATAAAAACCAATGTGTTATGTGGTTAAACTGAAATAATATATTAATCTTTTAGCTAATGCCCTCTAATTTCATGAGAAAGTTACACATATTCTACATTTTATAAACATAAAATAAATGGTTATTTGCATTATAAAATTACAACAAACACATCTACTCATACAAGAATGAACTGATATAAAATTCAGATTTAAAATTTATAATTAGAAAATATTATCGCTTAAAAGAAAGTTTTTATCTTTTTAAAAAACAAAAAAATAAAAAGGCAAACCTACGCGTAGCGCGGATAACAACCCTAGTGATTGTTAATACAATCTGAAGTATAGATATGGAAGACAATGATGAAATATGAGGATAGTAGAGGGTTTTTTAGAAGAAAAAAAGAAAAAGGAAGAGGCTCGCCGTATTTAACCATTATTTTGAGGAAGTTGAGTCGTTAATGTCGTAACTCGTAAGTTATTGTTTAAGGACGATGATTTATGACGATATGCCTAACTGAATAAGTGGATGGGAAGCCGAAGAGAACTGGAGATCTGAATAGGTCAGAGGAAGAAGAAGAAGAAGGGCTTTTTTTGTTTGTGTTTAATGGTTAATGAGCTTATTTAGTAGATAATATTGGCTTTAGGCTACCTCAAATGTACTTTTTGGTTTGTAAATTTTGGTTTGTTTAAAACATATAGGCCTAGAACGTTTAAATACATATTCTTTTTCATATATATAGATTCGTTCACATTTTTCTCCAGATCCAGTTTGATTTTGACGAAACCAACTAGGATGCTCCTTCATCATTGGTACATCGGTATATTTCTCCGCTCTTTTCTTTCCAACTGATCAAATTTTCTAAGACTTGAAACTTTCTGTTTCAGAATTTTAATAATGCCCGTTGAATCAGTTTTCTGTTTTAGTTTTTTTTTTTCTGCCAACTAGTTTTTCATTGATGATGTTAAGTGGTTACAATGTTCCATTGGATTACAATAGAGGATTTTGCTTTCCTAGCCTTCTTAGCAAGTTTATCAGCTACAGAGTTAAGATTTCTAGGTATGTGAACAAAAGCAGCTGATTCCAATGGATTTTCCATGATTTGCTTAAAGCTCCTTATAAGAAGCTTTATTACTGGGTGAATCCAGAGGTGACACTCATCTTGATTGATTAGTTGCTGTAGATTTTTGTAGAGGCCACTTGAATCTCTACAAAATAGTATTTTTGTGTAATCTAGCTTCTTTAGCTCGTTGAAGGCGCTTTTTAATGCTTCAACTTCAGCTTCCAATGGTGAACTGACTGGAGTGATAGCAGAGGAAGCTTGAAGTATATGCTTTCCATGCTTGTCCTCCAATACCCATCCTATGCCTGCTGGTTCGTCTGCTGAAGTCCAGGAGCCATCTGTATAACATATGTAATTTACTTGATTAAAGGGAGATACATAATGAGACAAGTCCTTATTGACTTCTTGTGTTTGTAAATTTGTAGACGCATGTCTCATCTCCTGTATTTCATTAGATTGCAATGAAACCGCTTCCTCCCATATCTTGCTATCCGTTTCTACTTTCATCATTGTTTCAGGGATAGCCCATCGTTTTCCATTGAATATAAGCTCATTCCTAGACTTCCAGATTCGCCATCCAACAAAAGGTATTAATTTGCTTTTCTCTCCATTCTCTTTCATTTGTTCCATAACAGTATTCAGATTAGCATAAAGAGAGTTTTGGCTTAGAATATCACCTGTGATCAGTCCTCTTGTAGTACGCTCCCATATCTCTTTAGGTAGTTTACACTGAAACAACATATGATTGACTGTTTCTTGCTCTTCCCCACAAATTTGACAAGTAGGATCTATCCTCAGTTGCCTTCTTCTGAGATTTGCTGAGACAGGTAAGGCATCATAAGCACATTTCCACCAGAAATGTCGTATTTTTTGCGGTGAATTCCATTTCCAGAGTTGTTTGATGAATTTTTGCAAATGAGAGTTGATTTGAAGATCATCATGCAATGCATTATTACTGTGAGAGAGTTGATGAGATAGATGATAACCTGATTTCACAGCGTATGAGCCATCTTTCGTATACTGCCATATTGCTAGATCAGTCCCACCTGATGGTTGTGGTACAATTCTCAATATCCATGGAATGTCATCTGGATGTACATAGCGTTCCAATTTGTTCATGTCCCAGATTGCAGTGCCTGGAATAAGAAATTCACTGACTTTCATATTTGAAGGTGGAAAAGGCATCAAACTCCTTGGCGGCCTTGAAGGTATAACTGGTAACCAATTATCAGACCAAATTCGTACTGACTTCCCATTGCCAATCAACCATTTAATACCATATTTTAGAAGGTTTATACCTGTCAAGATGCTTCTCCAAGCGTGGCTACTGGTCTTCTTTTTTTGTGCTTGCAGAACATCTGTATTAGGGAAGTATTTAGCTTTGTAGACCTATGTTAATAGCAAATCAGGGTTTTGTATCATTCTCCACCCTTGTTTAGCTAACATTGCTGCATTAAAATCTTGTAGGTCTCTTATTCCAATTCCACCATTTTGTTTTGAATTGGTTACCTTTCTCCATGCAATCCAGGGAATCTTCTTCTTCTCTTTATGCGATGACCACCAAAAATTTCTCATTAAAGCCACCATTTGATTAATGATCTTTTTTGGAAGTTCAAAACAGGACATGCTATAATTAGGAATTGTTGTGGCAACTGCTTTAAGCAACACTTCTTTCCCTGCAGGAGAAAGTAGGTTTGAGTACCAACTGTCAATTTTCTTTTCTACTCTTTGCTTAACATAACTAAATGTTTGACATTTATTCCTTCCTATAAACTCAGGCAATCCTAAATACTTTCCTACTCCTCCCAGGTTAGTGATTCCCATTTTGACACCCAAATGAATTTGTAAGTCCTTATTAACTCCTTTACCAAATGAAAGAGCTGACTTTGATAATTGATTTGTTGCCCTGAAGCTTTTTCATACTTTTCTAGGATATTAAGCATATTTTGACACTCCAGCTCATTAGCTTTACAAAACAGTAAGGAGTCATCCGCAAATAATAAATGTGAGACTGAAGGTCCCTGGTAACTAGCTTTAAAGCCATGTATGCTACCTGATCTAATCCCAGCATTAATTAAAGCAGATAGACCTTCAGTACATAATATATATAGGTATGGGGATATGGGATCACCTTGTCTAATGCCTTTCTTAGGTGATATATTGCCAGTGGGAACTCCATTTATGAGGACCGAATATGATACTGAAGTGACACAGCTCATAATCCATGTACACCATTTGTCTGCAAAGCCTAATTTATTCAGTAATGATTCAAGATAATGCCATTCTACTCTATCAAAGGCTTTGCTGATGTCAAGTTTAAAAGCCATGTATGGTGACTTCAGCTTTCTAGTATGCAATGAGTGTAACAATTCATGTGCAATGAGAACATTGTCAGTGATAAGCCTATTTGGTATAAATGCAGACTGGCTTTGAGAAATGATCTTATGCAGGTGAGGCTTTAGTCTTTCTGCTAATATCTTGGAAATAATTTTATAGGCCACATTGCATAAACTGATTGGCCTATAGTCCTTGACAGTGGAGGGGTTCTCTATTTTTGGGATTAAACAGATATGAGTTTTATTCATGCGGGGATCTAGTTTGTTTTCTTCAAAAAAAGATTTGACAAATCTAAACAGACCCGGTTTTATGATTGATAGATGGTCTTTGAAGAAGCCGACAGTGAGGCCATCAGGGCCTGGAGCTTTGTCTCTTCCCATTAATTGCAGAGCCCTGATCATTTCCTTCTCAGTAACAGGACGTGTAAGCTCATCATTCATTTCTTGGGTAACTCGTGGTTCCACATAATCCAGTATATCTCCCATCTGCTGACTGGAGTTTAGTGAAAACAAGTTAGTGAAGTAAGATACAATAGTGGTCTGAATCTTCTGTTCATCTAGGTGGGTATTTCCTTGATCATCAGTGATGGCTATTATACGATTAAAGCTCCTTCTTTGTTTGGTTTTTTCATGGAAATACCTAGTGTTCTTATCCCCTAGCTGGAGCCACTGTACCCTACTCTTAGTTCTCCAATATTCCTCTTCTAGTCTATATTCATGGACTAATTGTGATTTGAGACTAGAAATGACATCAAAGTCTGGGGTAGAAGAGTTATACTGTTCATGTAGTGATGCTTGCAATTCTTTGATCTTGATATATGAGTTGGTTGAATTTCTAGATCGCCATTTTGAGAGTGCTGATCTGCAATTGGCAAGGGCTTCAGAGAAATTTTCAGCAGGTATATGTAGGCAATGCTGATTCCAGGCAAATTTGAGTTCTTCTGCTATTTCAGGGATCAGCCTCCAGCGATTGTCATATTTAAACAGAGGCGGAGTTCTTCTTCTATTAGACTCTGTGTGAACAAGTAAAGGTCGATGATCAGAAGGACCCCATTGTAATAACTGAACATAAGCAGTTGGGAAAAGATCCAACCAATCCGCAGTAGCCAAAGCTCTATCAATCTTAGACTTAATATCATATCTAGATCTTCTACCCATCCATGTATATTTACCTCCAAGAGTCTTTAATTCGTGCAGACCAGACTTGAGAATCATTTTGTTGAAAGTTTGGAAAGTATGGTCAGCTCTGTAGATTCCTCCCTGCTTCTCATCATTGCTTCTTATGTCATTGAGATCACCTATCATCATCCGCGGATAACCAGTGTAATAGCCTGATTGTGCAAAAAATGTTAGTTTTCTCCAGAGAGCATTTCTAGCTTTCTTAACAGGATGACCATATACATAGCTAATCCAAAAAGAGTTACCCTCCCCAGAAACTAGTATATCTGTAAGATTAGTAGAGGGTTCATACAAAAAATCAATGCCAATATTATCAGACCAAAAGATGGCGAGCCCCACACTAAGGCCTTTGGCAGGAATAATATAGTAATTAGAGTAGAGCAATTCTTTAGCTAGGTTAGAAAGATAGTGATAACCGTTTTTAGTTTCAATCAGGAACATAACATCAGGTTTAAAAAACTTCCTGATGTGTTTTAATGCTGGAATTGTCAGGTTGTTCCTGAGCCCCTGACAATTCCAGTGCAAAAGTCTCATTGATGGGGTGGTGGTTTCGGGGTTGCCACCATCCCCTCATCATTTGTAACAGTTGCCATACGTGGCCTGATTGAAGATGCTTCATCAATAGGATCTTGCGAGCTGGCTTTACGCTTTAACTGTGGAGTTTGTGAAGAAGAACCCTTTTCTTGGATCACTACTGGTATTGCCTCCATCGTATTCTTTCCTTTATTTTGTTGATGTATCATAGGCTCATTTTGCATAGTTTCCGCTTGCTGACTCTGGTGTTCTTCTTCTCTTGACGGTAGTAAAAGATCTTGGTTATGATAATTTGTTTCCATTATGATATGCTCCATTGGCTCCTCTGATACTGCCCTTCCATCAATCAGATGTTGCATCAGGCTTCTTTCTTGTTGGTGCAGTAGCTCTGCTCTGGTAATAGGCGAATGATGGGATTGATGTTGGTGGGGACAGGCTGAGTCTTCATGTTGTAAGGAGCCACAAACACCACAATACTTTCATAGTTTTTCATACTCCAAAGTAATGAGAATTGGTTCACCATACTCCTCTAATTGGATGTAACGACTAAAAGCTAGAGGCTGGTCAACACTCATCCTTAATCTCACCCATACTTCTGATTTAGCAATTTTGGTCGGTTCCACTATTCTTACCCCTTCTACTTGACCCATCTATCTCCCAATATTCTCTATCACCCTAGCATTCCTATAATCATTAGGCAAACCAAACACTTGAATCCAGAATGCTATTGTTTGCAGAAAATCAGGAGCCAGCCGTCGATTCCATTGATCCATAGAGAGCATCCAATCGTTGAAGGACCAGGGGCTTCGCTCTAGCACTGAAAGAAGATGATGCTCCTCTGTAAAGAAAAATTGGATTGTACCGTCGTCATGAAGATGACCTTGAACCCGGTCGTGCAATCCCCATGCCCTGGGAAGGGTATTGCTCATCCCGTTAAGATTTTGATGCCTTGGATTTAATCCCCGAACCACCAGATTGAGACGATTGTCCTCATAGTTCTTCCTTCTGGTGTCTGCAGAGAGTTGGATCGGTTGCAGATTAGACCCAAGATTAAGACTCAAACGTTGCATAGATCAACTTAAAAGCTTTGATTTTAAGATGATTGAAGAAGAAAACCGATTGAATCGGTAGATTAATCGCGAGATGCGAAAGAGAAAACCCTAATCGCGTTTTTGGGGGTTTCGGGAGAGTTCTATCTAATATCTGGGAGTTCAATTTACATATTCCCTCATTCTGTTTTAGTTTAAAACACCTTTGTGATCCCTTAGTCGCTTCATGTTTACAAAATTCCTAATTGGATTTCTGATTTTAGCTTCCTTTTGTGTTCGATAGAAAGAATAAGAACAGGTTAGTGAAGCAAAATCTGGAAACAAACACACAAAACTGAAAGCAAAAGAAGGAAACGTCCAAAATAAAGAAGCATAAGCTGAACGTGCTGGAAATCTTGGATGATACGATGCTTCTCAACAAATTGTTTTTTTCTATATTTTTTTAGTTATTTTTCTGTTTTCTCTTGTAGATTTTAGTTTTTCGTTTTTGTGTTGTTAAAACAAGTTTTTTGTTTTCAGGCATATACTCTACAGTGTTCATATGTGAAATTATGTCCTTTCATAATACTTAGTATTTACTAAGGAACAGTCCTCTTAAAGAGTATTCATTTCTCTCTCTCTTTTTTCTCTGAAACAATACTCCTCAACATTTGTTTTTGCTCTATTTTTTTTCCCTATAGCCAAATGTTCAATTAGAAGAATGAACGGTTTGAGGCCAATGATATTTTGAAAGTGATGAGGTCCATCTTTCATACATTATGATTCGTCATGATATTCGTGGTTTTCTATTGCAGGTTCATGGATATGTGGTTTAAGGAGTAAATTCATTTTTCTCAAACATATATTTCCCCCTGCATAGCAGGGGCTTAATACTAGTATGTAATAATATTGTACTCGGATTGTCTTCCATGTTCTTTCTTAATTTTGGCAACTGTAGAAAGTAGGGGTGGACATTCGATTACCCAATCGGGTTTTGGATCGGATAGTTCGGGTATTGGATTTTCGGGTTTATAAATATACACCCATTCGGGTTTTATGAAAAACTCGGGTCGGGTTTTATGAAAAATTTGGGTCGGGTCCGGTTAGTTTTTCCGGGTTCGGGTATATAGACAAAACCCGAAAATACCCGGGTTTTTTTTCTGGTTCGGTTTTACCCGGAAAAAAACCCGAAAACCCCGAAAAAGCCGAAACAAAACCCGAAGAAAATCAAATAAACAAGAAGCTTAATAGATGTTTTTTGTTCAAAGTTCGACTTCAAACTTCAAAGTTCAAGTCATTTCACCAAAATATTTATAATTATCAGGTTTTTATTTTTTAGATTTAGTTCAATTTATCTATTTTTAACTCGAGTTATACGAAATAATAACAAAAATTTGAAAACTTATAATAATATATTTGACTAAATTGATTAATTTTAGCCGAATATAGTCATCATATCTGAATTGACCGAAAAAACAAAAAAAAAACCTACAAAATTTGTCTAAGCTATATGAACATACCCTGTGTTCAATCTAAATTTCTTTAGTTATTATATGTTTCCGGTACTTTCGGGTCGGATAATTTCGAGCCAGATTCGGTTCGGTTTCGATTTTTTTGCCCAGGCCTAGTAGAAAGGAAAATGAAAAAAAAATAATATAATTTCTCTTTCTTATACCAATTCATTCAACATTCGTGAGAGAGTCTCATACATTTTTTGTCTTCAATCATGATGAGTTCTCCGAGGTTTGTGAAGGGTCTATCACTTGTGATGAAAAAAAATTATAATCAATCTTTGGAATAACAAAATAGGATTGTTGGTTTTGCCTTATAACTTTAAGTTGTTTTTTGGCTAAGTGTAGGAA
>OVAP01008111.1:0-10168 GCA_900406295.1 Aurinia saxatilis
TTTTTTTTTTTTTTTTTGTCAACAACAATTATGCATTATGCTGGGCTCGAATCCAGGTAGTGAGACAGTGACAGCCATAGCACAACCGCTAGGCTACAAGTCCTGGTCCACTTTTTCTTTCATTTAAAAATTTGAAATTAAGAAATTCTATTCATTCCACTTTCATTTTCATTTTAAAATGAAGATATTCAAAATTGGAAAAAAATACTGTTCGCTTTCTTCTTATTTGAAGATGGGGTTTTAAATTGCAAATTGGTCCTTTAATTCCTTGCAAAAAAAATTATATATATATGTTAAAGTTACACCCCCAATAAATTTTAAGATACAGCGTTAGTAGCAAAATTAAATATTTTCTAAAAAACAACTACATAAGAATCTACAATTAATACAAGATCATTAGTAGAAAATGATTGTTGATCGACTTTATTAAGAATTATGGTTTCCCTTTTGCTTTTTTGTTTTTTTGTTTTTTTGTTTTTTATGTAGAGGTTCACTTGAAATGTTACTAATTGGATTGTATATATATATAAATTAATTTGTTTGACCGCACACCATGCACCTTCCTTCTCAACTTCACTACCTCTTTGACCTCACTCGTATCCATATATTTTCGATTTAATGTTTTCCTAATAATTAGATTCATGGATGCGTTATGCAAAAACCAATTTTCTTTTATAGATTTAGATTCAAAGAATCAAACACAGTAACAAGTGCATTGTTTATGTGTTCGATTTTTAGTTTTAATAGTGTTGTTATTAATCTTTTTTCCGCTTAGATTCACTAGCTAATAATTTGTTGGAAAATCTCTAAATCTTCGAATTGTCTATATTGACCACATTATTTTGAAGCGGTGTCGATGATTTGAGTTTTACAGAGGGTGCGATATTTTATCATTATATTTTTATATTTATAGATTTTAATTTCAGATTTGTGTCTCTCTTTGAAGAATTATGTTTGTATAAATTTGTATTTACAGATTTAATAGACTCCTCTCCTTCTTTTTGTTCTTTATCACGGTAGATTTATAGGTTTCACAAGTGACAATTGAATCTCTCTACTCGCGCGCTCTTGTTCAATGGGTTCTTGTTGGATAAGTGAAAAAATCCATAACAAACTCGGAAAATCTTGAACGATTCACTAATTCCAAAGATACTTCACTCTTCTTGTACACTGTTATTGGATTAAGGTATTCCAATATAGTAATAATAAAAAGAGTTTCAAATCTACTGCCGTAATTAATCCAGAGTAAACTTAAAATGCATAAATCTTGTTAAACATGGTTCGAAGTTTGCCATCTTAAATAAATATTATTTTGAAACAACAAGACAATCACTTGAGAGATATCACTTTTTATTACTGCCTTTACTCGTTTATACAGTACTTCCTTTTGTAGTTACATAACATGTATAATTTACAAGAGTCCATTTCTCTAATTACAATATGATTAAAAAAAAAAAAAAACATGTTAATGATATATATATATATTTCTTAATAAGAGTTTTAACAAATAATATTTCCATAAAACCTTAACGGTTAAAATTGAAGGGAAAAAAAATCTCATCTGTCTACAGTAAAAAAATTGAACTGGAGAGCACGAAGCAGGCGAAGAACGTATCTAGTCATCGGACGCCACCGTATGTGTCAGTCTCGGTCAAATTAGACAATGGCGTACAAGGTCGCTCACATCCCGTCACAAAGGTTTGAGATTTTGGTATTTGTTGCGAAATTATTGAAATATGGTATAGATTTATGGGTTTTTGGTGAATTTGGTCTAGACGGTTTAATTTCTGATGACTTCTTAAATTGCTGTCAGACGTTACAGTGATTTTGTGATAATTGATACATTAATTTGCTTCACTTAGTTGTCAATTAGAGGTTAATGTAGATATGAATTAATGACTGCAGTTAAACGTCTTGTAGATTCCTTTTTGTTGTAATGATCGTTACTTCAGTGATGTTCTTCACTCAAATCACCAATGATCACGTTTTGAAGTTGTTCTTCTTCCTTCTCTGACCACATGTGAGCTCAGAATTTCCATTTCTGTCCTCTTCCTAGATTAAACGATTCTTCTCCACTAATTTGCTTGTATTTATTACTGTCTTCTGATTTTGTCTGACTATTTTCTCACCATTCTGTTAAATTTGTAGTACAGTTGGATGAGAGTCCTTATCTTTGGAATATGTTTATTGATTCTCTTTTTTTGACAAAGAAATTCCGCTTTTGTGCCGAATTTATTGATTTGGGGCGAGCAGCATTCGAGGTTTTTCTTTTGTTAATCCTGACCTTCAGCAGAGCGAGGATCTTAGGACCTTTTCGCAAGCGGGTGAAGAGGTGGATATCTGGACTTTACATTTCTAGCGATTCTTTTCATTGTTACACTTTCCTCCACATCGTCTTGACTTTAGAATACCATAGTTTTGCCTCTCTGATGGATCACACTTTGCATTTAAGAAGGTTCTTGCTTCTTTTTTTTTTACAGTTTGCTTTCTCTTCAGACAATCGAAAAAGGATTCGGGTTTCAGGAAACTGGTATATTCAAGAAGAAACCTGCAGATCTAATGCAAATGTTTAGGGTAAGCATAATATTTTCAACATCATGGCGGATACATGTTGGGATGCTACTAAGAAGTTTATTTTGAATTATAGCGTGTAGAGACATCACTGGACATAAGTTATTTCACATAACATATAGCATTATGTGAACTTTGAGGAACCCTTGCAAGACTATGTTCGTTATGTGCACTCTATTAAGGTGAGTTCTCTGGCCATTGCCTTTGGGATTGGATTCCTTTTTCCCGATGCATTGTGCTGGTTTAGAGCACCATATGTCTGGACATTAAACTCTACCTTCTGGTCTCCATTTTTTTTTGTTTATCCAGGCGAAGATAGCAGACACTTTCAAGCAACATTGTGATTTGGCAGAAACAACAAAGTTAAGGGAAATAAATCTGTATGATGGCTTCTCTCGCATATCTTCTCACTGTTAATATGTTTGCCTTGGAACATTCTACGAATTCCCCTTGGATATTGCAGTGACAAACTCATGCTCACACGTTCAGACAAAGTCAAAGAAACTGAAATCGAATACAGAGAGGTAAATGTTTGTGGTCAACTTCTCCCTTAGCTAACTTTTTACTCATTTTCTTCCACTTGTATATATATGCATGTGTAGATCCCAAATAAGTTTACATTACATATTGAATGCTTATGTGTTTATCAGGATTTAGAGTGTACAAGGATTAAACGGAACCAGTGAAGTTGTCTTGTATTGAATTTTGATACTAAAGTCTCAAAAGTGGTTTGCTGAGCTCAATCATAATGCACCAACCGAAGACTGAAGTGTGTTTTTTCTTTCTTTCGTTTTGTAGATATTGTGAAGTTATTTTGTCTAAATCTGATTTGGATATCGAAACGTTCTGTATTATCATTTGGGTGGGGGTGGTGGTTTGAAGAATCATATTACATTTTGATATTCGGTTCTTCTACACATCGGAGAGGAATCTTCATTACAAGAACAAGAAATCGCATGATCACACACATACTTTAGAAACTGTGTGACAGAAAATTTATTGTCCTAGTGATGGTTATGGGATTGATGACACTTGCTAAGATGATTTTAATTGCTAAACAGAATGTGCTCAATCCAATCATTCGAATATTAAAAGTGTTATGGACTAAACCTTTGATTCTGCTTTCAGTCTAGCTTTTATCTTGAAAGTGTCATCCACATCTTCCCGGGGATTCGGGAAGTTGTTTGCTTCTTCAATCCAAAAAAGAAAAGGCTGATAAAATTGGGTTGAAATCATCATCTGAAAGCGAAAATCATCCAGAGTATCGCTTATTCAATTGCTATCATTACCAGCATGTTTCTAGTGTGGAGACCGAACAGAGATGTCTTTTAGGTGCTTTAGTGGAAGACCATGTCACTTCTGCTACCAATCAATATAATAAACAAAAAAAATTGGTAGCATTTGTTTCAATGACTTGTGAAAACATTGTTACACTAACAATTACGTCTCTGCAATAACATAACACCAAAACAGTAAACAAGTAGAATTTGGTTTAATAACATTGGCTAGAATTTAATAATCTGAAACGAATGATTTGCTCATCATTGCAAAGTCAAACCAAAAGACCCCAAGCACACAATAAAATTGTTATGCCAGACTTAAAAGCAAAAGAATCCTGAAAATTTGCCACAGACTTAGAAGCAGAAAGGCATAACAAAAGTCATAATTAGCTCCTCAATTAGCCAGAGACTTGCACTACTTCCAAAAGTTTAGCCAGAGAGTTGCAAAAAGGCTTACAGAAAGCTCCATAGTTTTTTTCAAAATCAATAACTGCATATTTAGTAGTGTCACTTTGAGGGGGTGGGGGTGTAAGAGAGTGTCAATCCAACTTGGCCGCTGAGTGGTAGCTCTGATGTTTATCTCCCCTGATAGAGTGAGNTCCGGGGAGATAAACATCAGAGCTATCACTCAGCGGCCAAGTTGGATTGACACTCTCTTTCACCCCCACCCCCTCAGAGTGACACTATCATTTCTACAGAGATTTCACTGCTTTGACAATGGGAGTAAAGTTTTTGTTTGATTCAGTCACTAAAATCAAAGCTCGAGTGGGCACGGAGGGATTTGCCGGTGTTATGATACTACTGCAATATATGTAGAAATGATATCTCCAACCGCTTCACTGCTTTGACAATGGGAGTAGAGTTTTTGTATGTGTATACCTCATCGCTGATGGTTATTGTAGCCCTCATAAAGCAAGTCTGTGTATACCAAAAATCAACACATTTCCTAAGTTGGTAGCAAATTTTCCATATGCAAAACATAAAACAAGAAAAGCGATGGAATTTACCTCTGCTTTCTTTATCAATGTCACAGTACTGACCAGATCCAGGTCCATATTTCCTCATAAAGGAACAAAAAAACCCATGTCTTCCTTTCCCAAGTTCAGTGAGAGCCTTGTTAACACCAAGGAAACCAAGAGCGAACGAGACAATCATTACTCTAGCTCCCCTTCCCACGGCAGCATCTTCTTTCCCAACATCTCCCTCTTCATTACTGAAACCCTCTTGTTCTTCGTCAGTGTGAGAAATGAAAATCATTTTGGGGGCTAGGGTTGAGTTTTCACCGGCCTCAATATCAGGGGCTAAGGCATGGGCCTGAATATTGGTCAGGCATCTATGTAACCAAACCATACCCAATATATAATCCCAAGAATGGGGTAGAAATACGGTAAAATTAGCATGTGTGTATAAATATTTGATATTTAGTATATAAATTCGAAAGAATTTCAGAATGCAAAAGGACCAGGATGAAAAAAATTATAATGAATATAAATTCGAATAAAAATTATGAAGTCGACATACAAAATATGATTTTTTTTTTTTTAATGAACATATGAATTCGAAACACATGGATCTATGAAAAAAATGAATTCGAATAATTGTGAAATCAAATATATATGAATTCGAAAAAACATGAATTCAAATAGAAACAGTTTCTTGGAAAAGTAGAAATCTGATATGTGAAGTTTATCTTGAAACAGATTCTTGATGAAAAAGATAGTCATTCGCTGATGAGAAGTGTCTCATATTAAGTTTATGTTGCAGGTTGTCCATTGGTTCCAGGAGTTCTTCATTGCATATTCCAGCAAGTAATCCTCTGTGAACATATCATCTCCTATTCGATGTTACAAACTCCTCATGGTTATAGAATTAAGTTCAATCCATATGAATTTTTCAGAATTATAAATGTCTGTGGTGACACAAAACAAGACGAACATCTGGGAAATCTAATTGGGAGAGGATGAATTAGGAATGCAGGGAAGAACTAGGAGATCTTGCCAATTTAGTCTTATGATTAATTAATCATTGCCCTTGTAACGGTAATATTTTCTGTTCCAGGAACAATGACCCTGATTTGTGGAAAAAATATAATAGCATGATAGCAGTATTAAACAAATGATATATCCATTAAAAGCTTAAAGTTCTTCATAAACTTCTAAAGTGATAAACTGGATCATTATGCTGACTATTAGACTACCACATCTAAACAAAAGCTCTTAAGTTACATAAGCCAGAAGATTCTCTTACAATCAGACTACTAAATCTAAACAAAAGCGGATAAGTATTTCTCATAAGACAGATACAAAAGGTTGAAAGATAAATTAGAATTTGTTGGCAACAGACCTGAGACCAGACAACAACTTGTCCCTCAGATTAAACACCATCTTCTCCGTGTTATATAAAACCAATTTTTTTCTCAGATCTTCTTTCTCCCCACCATACCACCTTACAAGCTGACAAACAAAAAAAAAAAAAACAGAGATGATGATGAAGCTGAAACAATAACAAACAATGGTCATCATATCTCAATCTGTTCACCTCGAGGCGCTCATCTTCGAGCTTCCCTACATGATCTCCACAATAAAAAGTAGCTTGACACCAAAATAAAAATACAAGCTGATTAATACGAGGAATATTTATAATTAGGTGAAAAAATCTTTGGTTCGAGCTTCATACATAAGTAACATCCGATAGCCACTCCTACACCTCGAGTTAACAACCACGAAGTTCCCCACTCTACAAATACACAAAACCCCAATCAAAGACTTTGTTTTTTTCCTCCGACTATCAAAATTGATGGAATCGGAAAAAAAATTACCGACGTCGCTGACACGGTATGAACGGAAATTGCGGCGAGACTCCATGGTTCTCGATCTCATTACGCGATTAGCCTGCCCAACGACGGATCTCAGATTCTTCGGCGTCATCACCGGAAATTAGGGTTTCGATTTGGGATTTCTCTTCACAAAAGGGAAATTACATTTACGCGTTATGATGTCGAGTTTTTAAATGTTATCAAATGGGCCTTCTTTATGTTTTATCGGGTTATAGCCAATGTGAGAATATTGTTGTTTTGAGTCGGAGACATGTCTGTCTCTTTAATAAAATTCTAAAAGGGTTTTAATCAATGGAGAAGAATTTTAAAAAAATAATAATTAAGGGGTATTCTAATGTTAAGTTTAATAATTAAAATAATGTTAAGAAACCCTAAGAGCTTATTAGTGGAGATGCTTTAATCCACCCAAGGAATGAATGTTTTTTTCTTCAACACTAAACCTGAAATTATTGTTACATATACTAGTATCGAAGTCCGTTATGAATAACCAGCATCAGCTCTTGGCGAAATGGCCAAGTCATAAGTCGTCGCTGACACGGTATGAACGGAAATTACGGCGAGACCTTGTGGAGTACGATCTCACTATGCGATTAGTCTACTCAANTAGATTCTTCGACGCCATGTTAGAAATTTAGGGTTGTCTCTTAACGATGGGAAACATGTAGTGTTAGGCATAACCAAAATCAAACCATAACCATATTTTCCATTGTAACCTTACCGTTTTTTAAATGGCAATACAAGAAACCCTAACCGGATAAATTTAATAGTTACGGTTAATAACCATCGATTATATATATTTTTTAATCAGAAGTCATAACCGTGTGACCCCTAATAAAAATAAATTTAAATATACTAATTAATAATTAGGACTCTATATAAACTTACACTTGTTTCTATTGAGCACTCTGTACTAGACATTTGATTTATGAATGAAACTTTTGTTGACCAACCTCTCTGTTGTTGTTGGGTTTACGATAAGTCTATAATAACATTACTTGTTCAGGTTAAGGTGTTTAGTAATCTGAACAAGAAATAAAGTCAGATCGGTTTATAAAGCCAGTATTTAAAATGCCCAATGAAAAAACAAGACCCACAGGCTAATAATGTCCACTCCAAAACCGGTCTTACATCGACTGTAGTTGTACCGAGTTGTTAAAGGGTCAATGACAAGAATTAACTACAAGAGTCGAAACCCAATAGATATAATTACTTCTTCCTTGTTCACAACATCAAACAAAAGCGACATCACAAGCATATTGCTAAGTTATTAGTATTCTTGTTCACCAAACCCTTTAAACAGGTTACGCATCAAGCAAGAAGCCGCTTCCAAGTTCGACATCTGAAAAACATAAAAATGAGATAAAGATTCAAGATTAGTTTCTCTTTATTTTTTGCTTCTCAATTGCAAAGATAATAATAATAAACATACAACAATCCATACCGGCTCGCTCCGAGAAAAAAACGGTCGTCTGTCCATAGTTTTCTGCTCCTGTATAGCGTATTCACCCAACTTCGCCAATTCTGTAGGTGTTAAGAAATAAGCAATCACAAAAAATTTCTAATACCCTTCATTCAAAAAAAAAAAAAAAGCAATCTGAAAAAATATACGAATAATCTCAAGATTACCCCAAGCAGTGCAAGCCACAATTCCTGTAGTTATCGATGAGAATAAAACCAAAGTTCTCCTCTCCAACCCTACAATTTAAAAGAACAATCACATACATATATATATATATCGCAAATTCCTATAGAATTTTATAGAGGGATCAATTAGATAACGTTACTATCAATCAATGAAGGGGAGACATTGCGGTGGCGAGACCGGGTTGAGATTGATCTCCCTCCGCCATTCACCTGCCTAATGATGGATCTGAGATTCTTCGTCAGCATTCTCTCCAACATTAGGGTTTCGTATCTAAGTTTTCGATTTGTGTTATTTCTCCTCTTCCAAAAGGGTGAAAAAGACTAGTTTATTCTGATTCCTATATCGAGTGGGCCTAATTTTTTTTATTCCGCTTATAGTGTTAGCCCCATGCCCCGAGTTACCTAAAGTTTTAATTTACTAATCATCCCTTATGATCGTTATGTTGAGTACCATTGAAAACTTAGTAAATTATTAAAATATTTAAATGTTGCACAACATATTAATGTTAGAAAAGAGAGAATAATTAGTACGAATATGGTGATGACTATATATACATTTCGGATTGGGATACAGTGGTTGCTATATATATATATTTTTTCTTCTAATTAAATTTTTTTCTTTAATTTGAACAAAATGAAAAAAAGAAAAAGAAGTTTGAATCCAATCTGTAACTTGGGACGTTTGGTTTCTTTTTTATTTGTTTGAAGGTGTTACAAAAAACTTATTAGATACCAAAATGTTTGCGAACTTGAACCAAAAAATTCAAAAAGTTCGAGTCCGGCTTGGTATTTTTGGTATCAGATAGATTGCGTATGCAAGAATTGGATTCGAACTAAAACCGAAAATTCCGGTTATAATCTGGTTTGGGTACGGGTTCGATTGAGGTTCGGGTAGTTTTAACCAAACACAGCTTGGTTTCAAGCCTAATCTGACAAACTCAACAGCATCTCAAAACTATAACTAACGTCATCGACACGGTGACAATCAATTCGACACGGTGAATACGGTGGCATGCGATGGTACTGACCGTTGGAGCCATTGATGCTTCTACGTTTGTGTTATGTCCTCTGTTTTGGAATTTGAATCAGAGAGAAAACATCGTCTTTTGTCAATTTTTGGTATGTGTTACTGTGTATGGCGTGACACCTTCATCTACTCAAAACCCAAATAGTTACTCATTTTATTCATAATCATATTTTTGGCTATATTTTTTACTCAGCAATTGTTATTTGAATTTATCATTTGATAAATAAAATTTGAAAAAATTGAAATGTTGAATTATTAGAGAATTTTGCAGAGTCTTAATTAAATATAACTTTTGGTATTTTGGATGAAAAAAAAAAACAAAAGAACAACACCGTTGACATTTTAATTCACAACACTGCACAGTAGATATGTAATATTATTACGTACAGAATCTACAGATGTCCTTGTTAGGGGTAAGCACAAATTATACCCCTAGTATAATCACAAATTATTAATGTCTACATGGACATCATACATTTGATTGAAAATTATGTTCTTATGGAGAACGTTGTGGACTTGTTAAAATTTAAAAGTGGCTTTCTTAGGTCGTCATGCAGTTGCTTCTTTTGTTCATTATTGCAAGAGAATCAACCGCATAGTGATAAGATCCCCAGTGTTAAATTTAAACAGGCCAACAACATTTTCCATAAGGACACAATCAGAAAATATATGATGTCCATGTAGACATTAATATGTGTACTTATCATTATCAAGAAGTGCATCTGTATTTCGGCCAATGACTAGAGGATGCATGAGAGTGGTACAGACGACAGTCATAGGCTCGGTACGTTTCTGATCCATCTGCTCATT
>OVAP01008112.1:0-10168 GCA_900406295.1 Aurinia saxatilis
TTAAAAAAAAAAAAAAAAAAAAAAAACATATGTTCTCTCTACATTTCTAGAAGATGATCTCTTCAAAAGATCTTGTATATCATAAAAATAGTTTTTTTTTATGTTTTTATATTTTTTTATTATTGTAATCCGGACTCTTGTAAATAACCCTTAATTATCAATTATATAGATGTTAAAAGAAAAAGAATGAACTATTAACTTTTTTAAGAAAAAAAATCCCTATTAATTTTAAGTTATAAGAAATTATTTATATTGAAAAATAGTGTAATTAATATAAAATACTTTTTAATAATATATGTAAAAAAAAAAAATCATCAAACTTATTTATTCTGTTACATAAGTTGTTTGAAAAGGTTTTTACTCCTTTAATTATTTGACCATTCGGAAAAATTAATCTAGTTTAATATTTTTTTTTAAACAATTCTCGTATCGGTTCAATAAGTTAAATCGTAAGAAATATATATATATATGTCAAATTAGCACTTTCACATCTGGTATCTTGAGCTAGTCTATCCGCCTTGGTGTTCAAACCATGTGAGATCGAGAGGAGTTGAAAGATTGAGAACTTCGCATGTAAACTTGCAAAAGCTTCGAGATAAGTACTCAAAGCCGGTCAAACAAAATGAGATGATGTCATCTTTACTAGTTCCATCGAATCTGTTAAAATATTAACTTCGAGTTTGTGGTGGGAAAGCATGCACTCCATAGCCCAAATGAGAGCATCTATCTCACAGGAAAGGGGAGAGATACTTGGCCTTAAACTCCTACACCCCATCAATATTAACGTCCTGCTCGTCGTAACATGTCCAATCGATACCCGAAACATTGTCTTTTTTTTCCACAAGTCATCGACAAAACATAGTGTACCCCGAATTATCGCTACATCCATATGAGCATTCAGGTTAATAATATTTAAAGTTTCCTCGAAAGTTTGTGCCTGCTCCCATACCAATGCCTCACCCTCAGCGATTTTTAAAATATCTTGAGGGGACCGGTTAATATTACTAAAAACTTTATCATTTCTGGCCTTCCAAATAAACCATAAAATCCATGAAAATACTCTTGTCAAATCGTTTGATCGGAAATACACCAGAATAGGTTATACATATTAGCAAAGACCAAACCAAGAGGGAAAGCCGACGGATATGAAGGAATTGCCGATAAAGCCCAGGTTTGCAAGGCGAGGGAACACTCAAAAAGGACATGATGATTTATTTCCTCGGGTGCTCCGTATCTTCCACAAATAGTGTCATAGCGGATTTTAGTTTAATATTTTGACGATTTTTTATTACTGTTTATTTATACATTAAATAATCTTTTAAATGTAAACAGAGAGAAAATAAGGATTTATGTAAATTTTATTATTTTAACCAAAAACATAAACATAGAGAATAAAATATCACGGAATTTGATTTTTAAATAAAATAATAGTTTCACGACCATATATATATATATATATAACAGTTTCATAACTGGAATTGAAAACTAAATTAATAAGTACAAAATTCTAAAAGATGAGAATTTAAAATCATATTTGATGTCATCTATCATATCTTGATCTCATAAAGATTCACAGTAGATATACCATCAACCCTAGCCGCAGAGGAGATAAAGAGAGAAAGTGACTTTTGTTTTGAATCAATGGTTGGGTGTTTCTATTTCCGGCCACCAATTCGATATTTGTTTTATAGCATGCAGTTCCATCTTTTCAAAAGACTGAAAGAGGTTCATCGGCAACATGGAGGAGAGAAAGACATAGTTCAACTGATATATATATGACAAGTTTGGTGATAGAGAAGAGACCTAAGAGGGGTTCGGATGATCGATATGCATGAGTGGTTTGATTTGCTCTTTGGACAGTACCGATTCCTCAATTGTCTGTGATTAGCTTTTTCTTTCAAGTCTGTGAATATCTTTTTGCATCCTTCCACCATTTTTAGTTTAGATGAAAAAGTAATTTTCTCCTAGGGTCTTAAATAGTTTGTTTTTGTAAGGTTAACCTTGTGTGGGATACAAAATTCTAGACTTAGACTCTTTAGATTGAAGATTATATGGATATGAGTTAGATTCTTAGTTGGTTGGTTAGAAAAGTTTATAACTATGAGATGATTTTCTTAAATTTTCAGATATATCATTTCTTTTTATCAATAATTATATCATATTTAAATGTGAAAACTGAAAATGTTATATTTGTAAGATTATATGGTTATCATAGAAACTTAATAACAATTAAAGAAATGATTAAACACTAAATTGTATTTGTTGGCTTAAATAAATTCATCAACCACTCAGTACTTGACACATGTCAAGCGTACATTAGTAGTTGTTTTATACGTGTCACCAGTTATTTTATGCACATTCTAGTTGCTGAAAATAAATTGCCAGTTGTTAAATAATACTCCTCACAGTAATTAGCGAGGCCTTCGAACAACTAGTAAAGTCTTTAGACAATTGGTTGAAGGATTTTAACAATGGCAAAAGTCTCTTAGCAATTGGTGCAGGCCTTTGAACAACTGTCAAAGTCTTTAGACAACTTGTTGCAACCTTTTAACAATGGAAAAAGCGTCTTAGCCACTACGAAGACATTTGAATAACTCGTAAAAGCTCTTAGTTAAAGGCCTTTAAAAATCTGGTAAAAACTCTTTGTCAGTGGTGAAGGCCTTTGAACAACTGGTAAAAGCCCTTGCCACTGACGAATACCTTTTAACAACCGCCCGATATATCATATGTTTGGGGCATCATAGTCCAGAGAGATATAGACATATATTGAACGCCCTTACTCAAAAAGGAGATAACTGAAGGTTATCACCAATCCTAAATCTTAAGGGAAATTTTCTAAAGACAATCATATTCCTAAGGGAACTTTGGACTTGTAAATATCATATGAGAAGTCTCAAGACATAGAGAGCAATCAGAAAACAATAAAGAAAACATAAGAATAATTCAATCGCCACTCCGGAGAGAACTAACAACCTACCGGCAACTAGCAACCATACCTTCTCACAATCAAATATTCCGACAAGAGGTCTTTGATACTAATTAACTTGTTGAAACTGCAGTAATTACACTTGAGAATCTTTGGATTAATAAGACTAAATTTCCCCCGTTATTCCGTAGAACTGTCAAAAGTAGAACTGATTAAATTTTGACCAAGCAATATAAAATAAAATAATTGTAGTATAAAGATATTGTGTTTTGAGAAAGAGTGTTTCAAAAGTGGTATTTTAAAAAATTTCCCAATTTAATACAGTATCAATTAAATTTATTAATCATTAAAAGGCATATATTATGTTAGATTTTATTTGAGATAAAATTTTAACATATGTATATGTTTATTTAGTTTGAATAATTAATAAAAATTTGTATAAAATTCCACCATGCAATATTGAATATAATGTTTTGACTGGTTTAATTAATTGATGTGTGTCTAAATTCATTTTTTGCTTTCCGCTTTCTCTATTAATATATACTAGATTACTGGTTGTGCGGGCTATTTTTTTAATTTTTATGTTATATTACATGCAAAATAATTAATTACAGTAAATAATTGTAATGAATTAGTAAGATAATATTATATGTTTGTGTTTAGTCAAACTACATAGCCGACTCCTAAAATTTTGCGCATACACATGATGAGAGCATCAACCTTTAATTTCAAATTATGCTTTGTTAAACTTGAGATTTGTACGTTGTTCAAATATTCCTCGGGAATCAACACGTGCATCAGAGGAATGAACGGCCTGTGTGTTTTTTATATCGTCTCATGTACCCCTGTCGAGGCACTGCGGAAAGCGACATAAAAAACACACCCACTGATCACAAAACCATATTATGTTTTAAATATATCATAATATTTTTGATGTAAGAAACATTCTCAAACTTACATATGCCCATGGATTTGACTCAAACAAAAAATCCAAGAACGTGTGTGGATTTTATTTTTAAAAGAACATAACAATTAAGTAATGGCTTATGTATGCTCGTAGATTTTATTCTAAAAACAAATCCAGTAACATGTGTGGATAATGATAAAAAAAAATACAATTAAGTAATGACTTATGTATGCCCGTGGTTTACTCTAACAAAAATCCAAGAACATGTGTGGAAAACGGAAAATTCTATTGTTATCCCTAAAATGGAAAAAAAATTTGAGCATAAAAAAAAACATGATCCATTAATCATCACAGCAGCACATGCACCCAAAAAATCCGATATTTATTAAAGAAAAGTTTACAATGTGTTCCGGGAGTTGCTGAAAGATACACGCTAGAAGGAGAAAGACACCACATCAGTGCACCTTCAAATTTTGGAAGCACATATCGAATGCAACTGAAAGCAAGTAAAGCTACCCAAAACCTGCAAAGGTCATGTCAGCTTTATAAATTATAACTTTACAAACCAGGCAACTCATATTCTGATAAACTCTAGTCTAAATCTCAACAATGTGGCTCAAACAGACTCAATTTCATAAACGAAGCAAATAAAAATCATCATTGGCATGACAAGTAAACACGAGAAGATCAAGAGTCTGCTTACAGATATTTGAAACAAAAAAGAGTCTCTCAAACCTATGGATCATCATTGAGCATACACTAAGATAACGATCTTGAGTCAATACCAATACATGAAGTTAATCGAGCCGAGGAAACCGCATTGTGAAGTGAAAGCATAGACAAAAAAAACCCAGTGGAACAGTTCGTCTATTGTTTCAATCAAAACCCAAAAACGAATTGATGCAATGAATGGCTCAAATTGGGAATGGAAAAGTATTTACTTTGTAGGATTAATGGAAGGACAGCGACGAGAAATACTGAAGTCTATTTGGGTTTGTTGAAAGCGGAATTGAACATGGAAACAACCGGCATTGAGAAAGATCGACATCGAGAAGTCATTGTATCTGAGAGAATGAAACGGACGCATTGACCTTTTAGAAGATTGAATCCACTAAGTGACCTATGGAAGGGAACGTAAACTCTACTACTCCTATGACATGAGAATCAAAACGCCTCTGTGCAAGTTTTTCAAATCGAATTAAAACAATTCTGATTTGAATAAACAGACATCGTCCCTTCAGCAAACCCAAACATCTCTGAATGAATCTTAGCTTCATAGATTCGTAAGTCTAATTCCAAAATAGTTGCTTTGCAAAATCCCAAAACCCATACCGATTACCACAAAAAATCGATGAGATGAGAGAAACTTAGAAATATACATATATCAAATCTTCACCGATTTAAGAATTTCGAAAGATAGAACTAGTTGAAATTGAGAGGCCTATAATTTTAATGCTTCGATAATTTGGTTTTAACAAACACAAATTCGTGAATCAAGCTTTCTAAAATTTTTGAAATCTCACCAAAATCCCCTTCCACGGAAAATAGATGTATGAACCCTAATTTCTCGGATTTTCCCTTTCTCTTCAATCATGTCATAGCCTATGTCAGCATTAGAGAGTTGACATCAGCATTTTTTATACTTGACTTTCGATATCAGTGCGATACATCAATGTTTATTTTTTACGATCATCAAAATTTTAAAATATTGCATTAGACTTTTCAGAATTTTATTCGGTTTACACCAAAAGCAATATACCAAACCGGTTAAACTCTACCTGGGTGCGAGATTCGAGTTTGTTCCGGATTAAGAAGCATTCTAGATAATAACCAAATGTTGCACAAGTGATTAGACGTCAGCCACAAAATCATTCCCACTCCTGCCACGCTGCATCAAATCATGTTCCTCATTTGATTAGAGACAAAATCGATATGAATCACTGTTTGAATTAGATTCGGATTTATCCACTTAATCATAAGTTTTGCAGTGCACTTAACATAAAATTTACCGCACTTATATATTCTACATCATTTATTATATATTTGGTGTAACTTTTTATCGTTATATGAAAGTCCAAAAGAACAAAGAAAAAACAGTACACATGCAGATTACGCGTGAATTGTAGTTGTAAAGTTGAAAATCCCACCGCTTGTTTTTCATTTTATGTGACAAACATTTTTTACCATACAGTTGTAGTTTAATTTAATGCAATAGTGAATCTAGGACCGTTGAGGCATAATCTTTGGGGGTGAGCAATAAAAACGGTCACGCGACTCTAGGCCACGAGCTACTCGGGAAACTCACATGCTATTACCAATAATATGGGATGGAGGGTGCTTTAGAGAAAAAAAAATGTTTTGTGTTAAATCGAAAAAGCATAAAATTTAAACACTACTTTGATTCTATTAGGGCATCTCCAACACAGCACTAAATCCTACACCAAATTCTATTTTAGTGCAAAATCTTCTCCAACCAAGTACTATATTGGACACTAAAATAGTGCAAACCACTTTTTTGCACTACATCTAGTGCAAAAATTTAATATTGCACTATTTTAGTGCTGAATTTTTTTATTTATAAAAAGATCCTCTATTTTCAATCTTTTTTATTATAAATTTCCAAATATATTTTTAATGCATAATGTTTATTAAAAATGATTAATCAAGTGCATATTTACATTTCTTACATCCACACTATTTCAAAATTTTATATAAATAATTTTTTCATTGGTAATTAAAAACTTAAAATGCAAATAACATTTATATAATAGAAGATATAATGACAAAAACTAATAATAAATTTTAGAAACATAAACGGTAGCAAAAGTAAAGATAAAATACAGAAAATAAATGAAAAATAAAAAAATATAAATAAATTAAAGTTGAACAACATAAAATGACTTAATTAATAATTTATGGGAAAAGAATCAAAGATCACAAAGCTTATTTTTTTCAATTTAAAATGACTTAATTGATCATTTGTGAGAAAAATACACTAATGGTGATGCCAAAGAAATTGTACTAATTTTATTGTTTTATGTATTTTTATTTTTCTATTTTACTATGTTGTGTTATGTATTTTTATTTCTATATTAAAGTTTTAATTTTAAGTAATATTTTTTGTGAATTATTACTATATCATTAATTTTATCACTGATAAATAAAAATTAAAATACAAATCACATTTAAATTTTCTTGCAATGTATTATTATTTTATTTAATTTTTTATAAAAATAAGTTCCAAAATTGATTATTATCAATATGTTATACTTTTACTTTCTCATTGTTTTAAATTGATAATTTACATCAATTAATTAGATAAATAAAGTACTAGTGGATAATTTATTAAAAATATATAATAAGTGGGTAAAATGTATAATTTTGATAAATAATGGGTATAATTAGAAAAAGAACAAATTGTAACGAAAGTTAATATACTTAGAATATTCATTTTTGTGTAAAAAATAGTGCAATGGATTGGAGTAAAACTCAACACTATTTTAGTGCAACACTATTTTAATCATTAAAATAGTGTAAATGGTTGGAGATGCTTATATTCTTTAATANCATTAAAATAGTGTAAATGGTTGGAGATGCTTATATTCTTTAATAGCTTCTTACGAAACGCTTTAAAATTACATACACACTAGTTTGTATATTCATTGCTGATGTCGTCGAAACTACGTATTATTAAAAGTATTGTTTTCAAACTAAACGGTCATTATGTCAGCTTAACCACATGTTAGGTATCGAATTTATTTCTAAATCACATGTTAGTATATATACATATATATTTCTTTTCTTACTTTTAAATCCTAGCAATGTTTTAAAGCACAAATTCGAAATATAGTCAAATTTCCATGAATCATTTGTCAGATTTGATACGATGGGTCAACGGTATATACTTTTGCATATCGTACGTGACCCGGGCTTAATTAATGGAGTTTATTATTCCATCAACTTGTAAGATTTATGTTCACACTCACAAATCAAATAATACGAAAACCTTTGTTACATAATCAAGCTACTTCCAAGCCGTTTTCAGAACGGAACTTTAATTTTACTTTCCTTGTATTTATTTTTTCTTTTTCTTCTCCTTGTATGTATTTTCATTTTAAGAAAAACATCCAATTATGTACAATAATATCAATATTTTATAACCTAGGCAACATAAACGGAATTGTAATGATTGTTAAGTTTTATGGGCTTCTAATTAAAAATCAGTTAACGATTATATATTATTAGTGATATCTTCCGATTCCCAATGTAAAATATAATCTCTAATACGTTTCCTCGAGATGATGGTTCTTTGACCATTACTTTTGGTATGTTCGGGTAAGGATTGATAGACCGACTTGGGTCAGATCGATGATGGATTGGATTGGATACTGTGGATCGGTTATGTCCGTTTGTGCTTAATGGGCTCTGATACCATGTTAATTTTCATGCACTTCCAACTAAAAACCAATTAACGATTAGGGGAGAGATCCAATCTACTTATATATTATTAGTGATCCCTTTTAATTTTTAATGTAAGAATATAATTCTAATAATAATAACGGAATAAAACCTCAGTTTTTCACGAATATACCAATTACGTAACAGTAAATTGTAATGTTCTTCCTAGATCCTACAGGCTACAGTACAGGTAATTTGTTTTTTCTACGGTTTTTGTATAGTGTCATCTGAAAATAATAGTATATATGTGACCAAACTAAATTAACTAGGCGAAGTAACTTCGTTGCCACTCTCCACTTGCTCTGTCTAGTTATAATTGTGTCCGACCCATTTCCAAAGTCTTAAAACATATATCTAATTATTTTATTTATCAACGCTTGGTTACCATTCACATACATGATCCATCTACACTACTAAATTAACAATTTTGCTTAAACATTGTTATACTATTATGTTATCATTCTCGTGGACCATATATAGTTAAAACATATATTAAAATCCGGAAATGCATGAATCTCAACCTTAGATCTCGTGATCATAGAAAATGTGGAGCAGAAAAGAAACTGGATCAGATCTGTAGGCAATAGAACTCATGAGAGGTTTTGGTATTATCATCGATGTCAAGACAAGAAATCGTGTTTATTTAATAGAATTTACCCATTTTCGTCGATACATGAACTTATATTATATAAGATGTGAAAGGTTGGACTTAGGTATGGGTAAGAGTAATGAAATGTTCTCATGAGGTGAAGAGTATTCGTTGTCTGGGTCTGAAGCTTTTGGAACATTTTACAAGTTAGATGTTTAATTGTTAGCTGAAGTTGTACGACAGTTGTAGGGTCCATTTGGTCCCAACCACACAATCTAACATTTTTTTAAATGAATTGCTTTTAGGAGGTATGAGAGGTTCGATTATGCAAGAAGTGCATTGATTATTTTGTTGGAATTTGTACCGATTTATAACAAGACTACGAATTTAATTACCAAAATCTCATGCAAATTCGTTTCACATATGTTTATATGTGCAGTACTTTTTAGATAGAATTTTATTAGCTGTCATATGTTTTATAAAACAGTATCTACTATTTATCCATTATTCAATTGACAATCCCAAATCAAGTTAAGATAAAGCCTGTAATTATGCACGACAAATGAGAAGGTCAAACATCTTCGACTTCACGTGATGTTCCTTATATCTTTGACAAATATGTCGACGAAATTTATGGCAATATCCTTGAATTTAAATAGTCTTTACAAAATGTCATAATCGTTAGACAATTTCGGTCCGTTTTGTGTGGTTTCGACTCTACCGACCGTTGCTATGTCCCTACCGACCACAACAACCGATCAGTCAATTTGGTCCAACAGCTTCGGTTTTGGTTCCATGTCTTCGTAAGAATTATGAAAAATGTCAAATCTCTTGTTGTCATGAGTTAGTTTTCGTATTTGATTTTTCTTGTTGGTTGCTGTTAACGGACGCTTACTTAGGAGTAGAATGCTAACGCGGTGTGTGTATTTGTTTTACCCTTCAACCAACTGAAAAAAAAAAAAATATAAAGTATTCTCAAATGTAATTAAGATATATATAGTACATGATAAATTTTAAATAATATAGAACTGCTGAGCATTATTCAACTCGCTAGATTGACCAGTTTTTGATATCCTGTTATATTCGTTTGGTGAACTTAAAAGAGGATTTTTCTCATTCTCTCGGACATATATTCGATGGGCGACAAACACAAGGACGGACTGTTTGGCTCGTTCGGCACGCACTAGATTTTTAGAATTCGATTATGTAAACAGTTATCCACATTTTTGGGCACCCAATTTTACTGGGATGATTTGATCTAATTAATGTGTGGTTGTTATTAAAAAAA
>OVAP01008113.1:0-10167 GCA_900406295.1 Aurinia saxatilis
TGTATGATAAATCACCCTAAATCAATTGCTTAAGATGGCCAACCCTAAACACTGCATTAAGAACACCTTAAAGAAGAATTATCCTAAAGACATGTAATCATGACAAGACCATGGTTAAAACATCCTAACCTACTGAACCCTAAGCCTAACAAGTGAATTACTCANGAAATCACTAAAAGGGTTCAAGAAATTATCCCTTGCAAAAGCTCTTAAAGATCTATTAAAGCATGAGCCTAAACCAAATTCCTTTGTCGAAAGAAAGTATACTCGTATAAGATTTATTCAAGAAATTATTGACATGTCCATGTATAATAATTAACCTATGATCTAAACTCTAGGTGATCAAAATAGAACTAGTATTAAACTCAATCTAGAAGAAGAATTAAAGGTGTAACCTAATTTACAATTATTGCTAACCTATTCATTTGTAAATGCAATTTTTGCCGGTTCTTTGGGCAGCACTTCTTCGGAGACCATATTGTACATTTAGTCGATAAAATCGAGCATCTTTGAGAACCCAAATGTCATATCATCCAAGTGGTAGTCTGTGGCACATATCAAGGCATTCTCAAGTGGATCTTTAACGTGCATTCCGTATAGAGCTTCTTCTGCCAATTCAGAAAAAATGTCCACACAGAAGGTTTGGCATCGATCGTTGTTCGCCTGACGAGCTTGTCCATGTGGAATCGCATTGATAATTCACCAATATTAAGACCAATGATGCTCTTTTAGTAGTCAATTAGAGCTCCCGCATTTTCCAAGAATTGCTAAAAAAAAATGAAATTCATTTTGATCCTTCGTTATTTATCCTTATATGTTCCTAGACGCCCTAGTCGGCTTCTTCAGACTACATTAACACATGAGCCACATCTTGAACAAGAAAATAGCCTCCAAATCTTTTGAAGGGCCAAAGATTCACAAATGATTTATATTTTTATACTTAGTAATTTCCCTTTTTTCAGTTATTCAATTGTTGCGGTAGTTTCAAAACGGGGCAAGAAAACGGATACCAAATACCAAAAATTTCTAGGAGCTCTTTAAATATAATTTTGAAACCATTGTATTGATTTATGTTTGTTATTAGTTGAATTCCAAAATTATAATAATTTATAAAGAGCAAAATTATTGTTGTAGTATTTATATCAAATACTACTATTCATATACATTAAAATTTATTCACAAAATTGGTTATGTATAAATTTAAACATCAAAACATATATTTCTAGTATCTTTGTAAAATTAAAGAAATTGCAAAACAATCTTTCCAAGGGTTACTACATATATTAATTTACGCTCTTATTCTCATAGTTTAAGATCATATATTCAAGGTATAAGATCATATATTTAATCAAAATAATTAAAGTTTGAATTTTTTTTTTTTTTTTTCTCTCTCATGCTATATAAGCTCTCTCTTCTCTTTACAGTTTCCAATCACTTTAGCCTCGTCCCGGGACCAACGTTCAGCGTCTCCATCAGCGCCGACGTCGGTTCCCCATGTTGTCTTTCTTATACTTGCCTTTTGCTTTGCATTTATTTCCATCTCAGTGGTGGTTTTGGTTGAGAATCTCTAAAAGTTATTTAGACATATATCGGGTAACGGAATCCGTAGTTACTTGAGATTTGATCTCGGGTTAATCGATTTTGCAAACCTTTTGATTTGCATGTGATCAAAACTACCAGATCTTATTCCAGTTGGTGGTGTTTCTTCAACATCATTGATTCTCCGATCTATGTTGTTAATTGAATTTTATTCTCCCAATCCATATTTTCCGTTTACAGTGGTTGAGGTGTTTCAAAATCGCCAAAATCACACTTGGTTTAAATCGCTCGTTCCTCAAGATGGTTACTAGGGTTCTGTTTAACTCTGATGATCAATCTCGCTCTTTCTGCTCGATCAAAGATGGCTCACTCACGCTTCCCGTGGACATATCTTCACTCCTTGTCTAAACGTCAACAGTTTTATGGATAACCCGTTCTTATGAAGGTTGAATTAGGTGCGTTCCCTTGCCGTGCCATGTCAAAGTATATGTAGGCAGTATATTGGCTCAATGTCTCAGTGATTCGACTTTTCATAGAAACGTAGAACAATTCATTTTAATAAAAACAAATTCACAATTTCCGATTAATAAAAATTCACGTGCAAAAAAAAGGGAGAAGAACATATATTCAATAGCTTCCCACATACAGTTTTTTTTTTTTTTTTACATGTTGACTTTAACAATGGAATAAGAGTGGCAAAATGAATTCGGTAATACACGAAGATTTTACTGTCGTAATTTGTTTTGTTTTTAATTAAGCATTGTCATTATCCATCCAATGAATTTGAACAAAAAATCTTTTCACAACTCTTTTAGGTGATGCCACAAATTTGTAATAGTGAAAAATCACAACTTGTTTTTGAACAATGACTCCTCAAATACTATATGAGGAATTAGGACATATTGTATATTTGACCATGCTGGTAAAACTAGATAGCTATAGACTATAAATATCTGTTATTGTATTTGACAAAAGTAAAAGTGTTTGTTATATTTCATAAAAACCTAATCTGTTTGAAGTTTAAGTAAAAAACTGTTATTTTATAAGTTCATTGATATAAAAATATCAAATATACTTTTGATAGTTTTCAAATATTCATTAGATCTTTATTACACATGTCAGTCATTAACTACAATAAATACATTATTTTAGTTTTTTTTTTATCGTCAACAATTCTACATTATGTTGGGTTCAAACCCATGTGATGACACAGTGACGGCACTAGCACAACCACTAGGCTACAAGTCATAGTCTATACATTATTTTAGTTTACAGTTGTGTTGTGAAATAAGGGAAAAATAATTCATTCTAAAAGTAATATTTTAAAGAAATTCTTACTTTTATTTTCAGCTTGTGACATGATTTAAAGTATTATTTGTGGACTTGTGTATGATGTCCATTTGTAGATAAAAATGTCTTGCATCATGCATAAAGCGGACATAGTTGTTACTTTTATATCTCTTCTTTTATTAGAATAATTTACATGAATCGATGACATGCAGTCCATAGATTCTCTACATCATCCAAAGTTTTTGAATTTCTCTAAGTTTTATTAGAATAAAATTACAAGGGTTAATTAAGTATGGATTATTAACGGACATGTATGTATTATTTTTTTAAAGAATCTACAATTAGTAAAATATGTATTTTATGAAATACATATAAATCTTAAGTTATTAACTTGATTTTGTTGGAATCTAGTTACATAAAATTTATTGTTTTACTAATTGTGGATTATATTAAAATAAATATTTGACTAACCGTTAGTATATATATATATAGGTTTTAACATTCATTTGATTTTGTTAGATTCTAGTTACATCAAATATAATTGTTTTCTTTTTGCGTGCAGTATTGTAAAATAAATACTAACCATTTTATATGTGTATTTGAATTATTTAAAATAAGATATTTTATATATGAATAAAGAATTTCAATTTTTATCTCGTTCACCACACTAAATATCCATTCAACAATCTCATCAATGAGGGAAAAAATAGATGAAAAGCGCATATGCAATTTTTCATATGAAAAGCCTAACAGAGATTTTATTAGCGTATTAAAATTTATCAAAGAAAATCAGTAAAGGGTATATTCGTCCATAATGTGTGAAAGTATGATGACAATTATTTACAGAATTGACACTTTGTCTATCTGCAATAATTTCAAAATTCTTGCATGTTTGTATAATTACTCTTAATTAATATAGGTTGTAGTGTACATGCACAATATGATTCGGCAAATATAGTTGATTTGAATCTTTTTCAAAAAATAATAATAAAAAAAAGAATTGTGGCCAGAAGTGTGTCCAACAAAGCTTAAAGGGAATGGACTAAACAAACCAAGTTTAGGGAACAGTTGCCTCATTTCCAACCCCATTCCATTTGCTTGCACAGAGTACCGAATTAGATACCTTTCTAAATACCATTGCATTTCATGTTTTTTTTTTTATGTTTTGGTTGTCTTTGTTGAATATGCTTTGTCATCGAGAAAATGAAATTAAAATTTGGGGAAAATATCTAGTAGCTAATTACCAACTTAGCTGTTTTGATGCTCTTTTGCATATGTTACGTGCATTGCATTGTACACTATTAAAACCGATAAAAATCCTAATTTTCTTTTGCATATAGTTGCATTCGTACTTTTTGTGTTCATCTTAGGTTGTATTTTGCATTCTCATAGTGAGGGACAATGATGAAATTTCTCTTATTGATACTGGTACTTAGCTCCCCAACATGAATTGTTTAATTTTGTCAATTATGAACTTGTGAGATTTGCAAAAAGTTGTTTTGGCACATTGATCTCATCTCCTTAAACTATGTCCTCTTATGAAAAATCATTTGATTTGATGCTATCCCTAGCTATTTGAACATAACATGACTTAATTTTCTCGTTTATGGCCTTTAGATCATATTCAAAGATTAAACACTTTGCATGCAAGCCATTTGACCCTTTTACCACTATTTGATGACTTAAATAGTCTTCCGACGTTTAAAACTAAACAAAGTTCTTTCAAAAGATTGCATACTTTCTTTATAAGGACTTTCCTTTGTACTTTTCATGTGTAAAAGCTTGTAAGCATAAGGGTGAAACAAGTATTTCTCTTCCATTAGCATTAATCTTATTGGATAGTTTAGTGGGATTGTTATTTGTGAGCCTTGTGTAGATTTGTTTTGAGAAATGTCACTTATTGAGAGTTGGCGAGTGAAGGAAAGGAATACGTTTGGGGGAGTGAGAAGTTAAGATAAGAGTGTGAGCTTCAATGTTTGTTATGAACAAAATGGTTAGGAAAAGAGGTGGTTGATTTTATTTGATTTGCTAGAAAATTAATGTTAAGTGAAAGGAATAAAGATTGCTCCTCAGCTAGTAGACTTTTATATATATAATATATGAGTCTAGTTCCTAATAATGACTGATTAGTCAACCTGATTAAGCAGGAATATGGGGGCGGGGGACGAATAAAGATTCAAGATTAATCTAAGTGTCACTTGTTAAAGGTCTCCCTAGGGTTGCTTGTGATATAAAAGAAAAGAGTACAAAATGAAGTTGTGATTGAGAATTTTTTAAGTGTGAATTCTTCTTAAAGAGTCTTAGAATGACTAGAATGGAAGAAATTGTATGCATCAATATCTCTTTTCTTCCTTGCTTTTGCATAATGATTTGCATTCCTTCCTTCCTTGGACATTCAGTTATGGTTGTTTGAAAATGGGGCATGAAAATGGAATATTTTGAGATTCCCCTCCCATTATATATGAATACTACAAATTTCAAGGAGGTCTTTAAATATAATTCCGAAATTAATGCATTAGAGGGGTTTATTTGTTTTTATATTTTACTGGATTTGAGAATTCACGAAGAATTTTGTATAAAATGGTTATAATGGTTCCACCCTAGACGATTTATTGCATAAAATGGTTAAGTGTTTTGTACAAAAAAACACTACTACGGCCCACAAATTGATCATGCGTCCACACTATCGAGCATTACAGTCACGGACTGTCGATAAGTAACGATATGAACAAGCATGGATCGCCTCGGGTCCGGTAATCAACAAGGCATACAACAAGACAAGAATCACTTGACATGATCAAACTTGGCCCATGGACAAGCTCATGCAACTGCCCATGGGCCACATGATCAAACATGGCCCGCGGACCATGCCCATGAGCTATCCCGAGAGCCATGCAAGGCATTTGGCTCGTGGGACAAGTCTTTTGGCTTGTTCTATGGGCCAAACCTTCTACAAACTCTCCCAACAAACCATCAAGCCTATTCTATGAACATTTTGTTGGTGGGTCCTGTAAAAAGCTCACCAAGCAATTGGCTAGCCAAGTCCCATTGTGGGTCCCAAATGATCTTAGACAAGCCAATTCGATTTCTCAATTGTGGATTGAACGTCCGAACATGAAATGGACCCACAAAAGATCATATGAGTGCACCAAGACTGTCCCGCGAGCCAAGTCCCATCTTATGGCCCGCAGGACAAACTCACAATCTTCATCCCCGGGCCAGGTCATTTATGTGGCCTGCGGACAAGCTTCTCCACTGGCCAGGCGGGCCAAGTCTCCCTCTGGCCTGTGGGATGAGCTTCCTTCATGAACAGGGGAGCCAAGTCTCTGTTATGGCCCACAGAATGAGCTCCTTCTCTTACCAGGCGAGCCAAGTATCTTTGTGTCCCACAGGACAACATCTTACTTCATTAGGAGGGTTAAGTCTCCTTCGTGGCCCCCTGGACAAGTACCCTTTCACCAGGCGGGCCAAGTCTCCTCGATGGCCCACGAGCTAAATCTCCTCGGTGGCCCACAAACCAAGACTTTGTTCACCATCCACGAGCCAAGTCACAAGTATGGCTCGCATAATTGCTCACATTTCAATCTGTGAGCCAAGTATCAAGTATGACCCGCAAGATCATTCACATTTCAGTCCGCGAGCCAACTTGGCTTGCCTAGCAACATCGCATCCCGTGGGTCTAAGTTAGGCAATGACTTAGGACCCACAATGAACATTTTATGAAAATGATCGACAAAGATCATCGTGATCACACTCTTTCTCCCTTGGTAAGATCTTTTCCCATGTGGTTTTCCTTGCTAAGGTCTTTAACGAGGTGATCATCTGAACACATACGACTCACGAGATTATCTCAACAATTTCGTCTGCCTAGAAACCCTAACAAATAGCTAAACAGCCCAGTTTCATATTCTGGGCCCATCTCCATCTTTCACCAAGGCAAAACCTAGTCTATTCCAAGCACCGTCAAGCAGGAAGGTTCGAGAATAGAATCATTGGAGTATTTGAGGAGAAAGGAAACTATCCAGAAGAATGTTGGAGATATGGAAGTATATCTTCAGGAAATTGAAGATGGCCCACTATGGAGCTTTGACCCCAAGGTAGTTTAGTTAGAGTATATATACGATATAAGGCTGTAGGTTTAAGATCATCTTGAAATCTCTGGAATATCTTAAGACTTGTAACCCTTTAGAATTCTCTATCAATAAAGCGACTCCACTTTCTTCGTTATTCATTGTAAGGAAGAAAGATTCGTTTGACAAGTCTTTAGTTGTGTGTGAATTCTAGCCCACACAATTTTGAAATTCTATATAGGATTTGGAATCCCATCCAAATAACAAGGTTTTTCTTAAGATTTCACTCTTCATGTTTTTAACATAAAATCATTCTCAAATCCAGTCAAATCCAATAAGAAATTATATACTTATGCTTAATTCTTTAATTGAATAAGACATGATATTTTTAAATCATAGAATGAATAATAGGGTATTCCAATAAAAAATTAAAAATCATTGTTTGAATAACATATGATTCTTAGTTGAATTTTACATCCATTAAAATATCAAAACAATTAAACCCCACTTAATTTATGAGTTTTTCATTAGTTCAATTCCAAAATTATATTAATTTACGAAGAGAAAAATTGTTGTTGTAGTATTTACATCAAATATTATTTATACATATACATAAAAATTCATTCACAAAATTGGTTGTATATAAATTTAAACATCGATAATTATATTTGTAGTATATTTATAAATGAATGAAATTGCTAAGATTGGGCATAATGATGGATTGATGGGAAGCAACAAGCTGGCTTTAACGCTCTCTTTTGTTGTTCAGTGGATGGATGAGGATATAGATATGAGATTTAACAAGGTGGCTTTAACGTTCTCTTTTATTGGATCGAAGGATGGATTTGATGTTGGATCGAAGATCGCCACTCAAAAGTGTGAAAGTCTTTGTGATTAGATCACAAATCTAGACCTTAGTGAATTCACACAAAGGACATAGATTCAAAAGTTTACTAAGTAAAGGAATCCACCTAACTTATATAAACAAATCAAACCCTAAGTTTTAGAGAAAACTCTCTCTTTGCATTCCAAAAATATGTGTGTATATGTTACAATGAAAGGAGAAGTGAGCTTATATAGACTCAATTTACATGTTATCAAATAAATCAACGTAAATGAAATAAATGAATCTAATTAATTAAAATAACCCATTAATCAATAAATTTGGAAGATTTGATTGCGATCAACAATTAGTTTTATTGGTTCTTTGAATCTAGACATCTTCTTGATATATCCATGATTTGATTGTCTTCTAGAAGCTTCTTAGATTTTTTATTTTTATTTGCACTAATTATTTTGCACATGGGATAGGCATATGAAACAGATTTTCATGTTTGCATCATTTTACGTCAATGGTTTGATTGATAACCCGTTCTTATGAAGGTTGAATTAGGTGCTTTCCCTTGCTGTGGCATACTGAAGTATATGGAGGCAGTATAATAGCCTCAATGTCTCGGTGATTCAACTTACTCTTCAACGAAAGGTATCACAATTCACTACAATAGTTTTTTCCCCAGTTTCCGAAAAATAAAAATTCAGGTGACAAAAAAAAGAAATGAAAAAAAGATCACATTCAATAACATCCCACCCACCCACCCACACACACACACACACACACACATATATATATATATATATATATATATATATATATGTTTTACATTTTGGCTTTAACAAAGGAATAAGAGTAGCAAAATGAAGTTTTTAATACACGGAAATTTTACTGTGGTAATTTTTTTTTCTTCTAAATAAGCTTTATGATGATCCATCCAATGAATTTGAACAAAAAAATCTTTTCACAACTGTTTTAGGTGATGCCATAAATTTTTAATAGTGAAATAAAAACTTCCTTTTGAACAATGACTCCTCAAAAAATATATGAGAAATTAGGACATATTGAATATTTGACCATGCTGGTTAAAGTATATAGATATAGACTATAAATCTCTGTTATTTCATTTGAAAAAATTAAAAGTGTTTTTTATATTTCATAAAAACCTAATCTATTTGAAGTTTAAGGAAAAAAAAGTTATTTCATAAGTTGATTGATACAAAAATATGAAAGATACTTTTGATAGTTTTCAAATATTCATTAGATCTTTATTACACATGGCAGTCATTAACTACAATACATACATTATTTTAATTTAAAGTTTTGTTGTGAAATTAAGGAAAATAATTAATGAAAAAATAATATTTTAAAGAAATTCTTACTTTTATTTTCAAATATTTATCTGAAACAAAATTTAATAGTGAAAATAATATTAAACATTGATAATGGTAAGAATGAATGAATAAATGAATAAAAATGAATAAATTAAAAAAAAAATTATAATGCATGCAAATTCAAATTATATATTGTTCCTTTAACCTATAAAAAAAAGAACCAAATAGATCTTAACAAGAAACTGAACTAAAAAGTACATTTAGCGTGTGATATGATTTGAAGTAAATAATTTTGGATTTGTGCATGATGTCCACTTGTAGATATAAATGTCTTACATCATGCCTAAAGCTGACGTAGTTGTTATTTTTGTCTCTCTTATTTTATTAGAATCAATCACATGAATCAGTGACATGCAATCCATAGATTCTCTACATCATCAAATGTTTTTGAAAATTTTAAGTTTTATTGGAATAAACTTACACTGTTTAATTGAATATTGATTACCAAACGGACTTTTGATGATGTAGAGAATATGAATCAGTGACATGTAATTGATTTTAATATTTATCTGAAACCAAAGTTAATAGTGAAAATAATATTAAACATTGACAGCAGTTAGACTTGCAGTTTAGTAAAATAAATAATAATCCATAAATTGAATTTTTTTTATAATGCACGGAAATTAAAATTATATTTTTGTTCCTCTAACCCATAAAAAGAACTTATAGATCTTAACAAGAAACTGAACTAAAAAGTACATTTAGCGTGTGACATGATTTGAAGTAAATATTTGTGGACTTGTGCATGATGTCCATTTGTAGATAAAAATGTTTTATATCATGCATAAAAATGACATAGTTGTTACTTTTATATCTTTTATTTTATTATAATCAATGGCATGAATGAATGACGTACAATCCATAGCTCTACATAATCAAAAGTTTTTGATTTTTTTAAAATGTTTTCTTGGAATAAAACTACGTGGTATAATTGGATATTCGCTTTCAACGGACTTGTATCTATTTTAAAAAATAAAGAACAATAACCTCTCAAATAAGAGAGAATGGCAAATATAGCCAACTTCCCATACCCATAACCACA
>OVAP01008114.1:0-10166 GCA_900406295.1 Aurinia saxatilis
ACCATGTTTGAATCATACAGTGTGATTTCAGGACAACTTTCCTTCACCAAGTGCCTCAACTGGCTGAACTGGTTGTTGTTGGGACTGTGGTGTAGGTTCCGGTGGAACCACTGAAGTTATAGGAGTAGACAGATCATCAAAAACCACCGAGAGACAACAGAGGGAAGCCGAGATTCTGTGATGTCCGAGAGAAGTTCGACATCCGTCATTTCATCAGGTTCTGATGATGAGTCCGAGAAATGAGAGACAGAGACAGGTAAGACCTCTGGAGATTCAATACCAGGTGACGAGGAAGAAGATTGGTCAGCAAATGGGAATTTGACTTCGCAAAATGTGACATCGCGAGAGACAAAACATGTCTTGTGTTTGAGATTATAAAGTTTCCAGCCTTTCTGCCTAAGAGGATATCCAATGAACACAGACGATTCCGAGATGCAAATTTATCACCTTTGTGGCCGATGTTATACGCATACACAAGGCAGCCAAAAACCTTAACATGTTTGAAAGAAGGAGCGCGAGCATAGAGGAGTTCAAACGGAGTTTTCCCTTGAAGAAGAGGAGTCGGTGTGCGATTTAGAAGATAAACCACTGCCATAACACATTCTCCCCAATATTCAATAGGTAAATGTGCTTGAAAGCGAAGAGTTCGAGCAACATTCAAAATATGTCGATGCTTGCGTTCAACACGTCCATTTTGTTGAGGTGTATAAACACAAGAAGTCTCATGAAAAATACCCTTGGTACCGAAAATTTTGGACATGCACGTAAATTACGTACCATTGTCACTACGGATAGTCTTGACTGTTTTAGAAAATTGTCGTTCAATCATGACTAGAAAAGCAGTGAGTTGTTGCGCTACACTGGATTTGTCAGGCAAAAGATAAATTCAGACGGCGCGTGAGTGGTCACCAACGATCTTAAGAAAATAACGAGATCTACAAACTCATGGGATATGGCCCCCATAAATCACAATGGATTAAATCAAAAATCTCTTTAGCATTGCTGGAACTATCAGAAAAACTGTGTCGAGTTTGTTTAGCTCAAAGACAAATATCACAATCCTTAAATAAAACATCAGAATAACTACTAACTTCAGGTAACATGCCAACAACACGTGAAGATGGATGATCCAAACACTTGTGCCAAAGTACAGAATCACTACGAACACTAGCTTGAGAAGAAACGACCCCATCCATCCCAGAAGACCAGTACAGTCCCTCTCCCTTTCTTTCACCCGCTCCAATCAACATCCTCGAAATTCGGTCCTGCAAAATCAAGAGTTTATCAGTCACTTGTCCAACCAGATGATTGTCGGAGACCAGCTGGCCAAGAGAGATCAGATTAGTGTCAAAGCCATGGAAAATATAAACATTCTTAAGAGACAAGCGAGGGGAAAGACGAACTGTCCCTTGCTGTCCGGAATCAGCTTACATTCCAGTCAGAAATTTCACTCAGACAGGAACAATGTCATGAATTTCATCTATCAAGTCTATCCAACCTGTCATATGGTGTGTTGCACTAGAGTCCACAATCCACAATGGTTCAACAGTCTTACCAGAAATTTTCTCGGTAGGATTTTTTCCAGCAATCATCGTTTGAAGCAAAGATTATTGATCATCTGTGAGGCCAAGAAGTCCATGTCGATCATTAGCGGTGAGAGTTACATCTTCCTGAGTACTGTCCGAGTTAGCTGCAACAACTTGAGTATTGTTGGCTCGAAGATTTGTCCCGCGTCCGCGTCCAGCCTGTGTCCCTCTCTGTTCAGTTCGGTGCTTAGGTATGTCGCCCCACCAATCGGGATAGCCTACCACCTGAAAACAAGAACTAGCTTCATATCCCATCTTGCCATAAGCACTGCACTTGCGCGGGATCTTTATTCAAAGGATGTTGGGAAGAATGAGTCAGCGGTGCTTGACTCTGTCGGTTCGTCGATACCGGCTGATGCTGTTGTGGTCGAATCGCAGCATTAGCCAACAATTGGGAAAGGAAAATTCATCACTGGAGGTGTAGCAGCGCTCGTCAAGAGAAGAGTATCGTTCTGTTTGAACGTGTTATACTCGCTATCCAGGCCAGGGAGAGGAGACAACACACACGTCTGAGATCGTACATTCCCATGAATGTCATCAAGGCCAAAGAGAAAATCATGTGTCTTCAAAGTCTCTTGTTCCTGATCACGAGCAGCATTCAAATCACACGTACACTTGCCACAAACACAACGTTTTGAACCCATACATTCAGTGATGCCATCCCAAATCGTAGTTAATCGGCCAAAGTATTCGTCAATAGTGGAGCCGTGTTGTTTACATACAACCAAAGAATTTTGCAGTTGTTGAAGTTGAGCCCCAGTCTTGACAGAGAACCGCTTCTTAATGAGTTCCCAAAGATCCTTAGCAACCACTCTTGTTGAGATAGATGACCGCAACTTAGGTTCAATGGTAAGTTTGATCCAACCAACAATCAAGTGGAAGTGAGATGGTATGGAGATATCGTTCTGCTTTTGATTTCAATGGAGTCATCGCCGGCACAAGAGAGGAGAGAGGAATCGGTTGTCTTGTCATTAGAAAACAGGAACAAAGTTTCTCAGTGAAAAACAGAGCAAGTTTAGCATGAAGTATAAGTAAAGGAGATGAAGGCATATGAAGAAGAAAGATCCAGACCACGGTGTGATATGATTTATTTAAGAAATAGTGCAAGTTTGCTTGAAAATGTAGGTTAAACCTGCTCTTATACCATGTCAAACTTGAGCTGGAAGAATCTGTATATTATTTCACAAGCCAGTAGGCAAAACTTTATAGTGTACCTTAGACCACCTCCATCCACATTTCTTAATGGATTGCTTAAGAAATATTAAAAAATTATGTATACAAAAGTAATGATATAAAAATATATGAGGTGCTTAAAATTTAAGCAATTCATTTGAAAATTGCTTAAATAAAAAATTTTAGAGTGAATTGCTTAAGTTTTTAGCAACCCATGTATTTTAATATCATTATTTTTACACACAATTTTTTAATATTTCCTAAACAATTTATTAAGAGTCCATAAATGGAGATGCTCTTAAACCCTAAGAATAAATGGAAATATCTAATACACAAAATATACATTATACAAAACATAAGATATGGAATCAAGGGTATAGAAATATCCCAATAGTTTTAGAGACTCGCAAGCTTTTAATCATGCTTTACTGGCTAAGAAGATTTGGAGAGTTTTACAGGATTCTCTTAGTCTTTTTGCAAGGTTTCTTAAGCGTAGATACTTCCCTTCTTCATGAATCTTAGAAGTTAGATTGCGTTCTAGGCCGTCTTATTCTTGGGGGAGTTTACTATTTGGAAGAGATTTATTGAAGACATGTTTAGTTAAACAAGTTGGTAATGGAAGATCAGTAAGAGTGTAACTTGATTCTTGGTTAGAGGGTAGTGGTGAGGAGAGCTCCTTGGATGAAGACTAGTTGGACTAATGTTCACTTGGTGGTGTTTGATCTTTTAGATCATCAATATGGTTTCTTGAATTTATCAAGGCTAACTGATCTCTTCTTTGAAGACGGTGTGTATAGAATCTTGAAGATAAAGCGAGTACCATCAAAAGATGATTTGTGGATATGCACAATTCAAGTTATAAAATGTCTTATAAACTCAAGAATGTTGAATTGCAGGCACATGCAACCTTAAGGCCTTCAAACAAGTATCTCAAAGAAGAAGTTTGGAAGCTTTCCACCTCAAAGAAAAAAAAATATTTGTTGTTTCAGGCAACCTACATATGGTGAATAATTTGATGAAAAGAGGACTCAAAATAGATTTCATGTCAGGCTTGTGGTGAGGAGGGTGAAGACATTAATCACGTTTTCTTTTCTTGTCATGCTGCTAGAATAATTTGGGCTATGTCAAACATTCCTTGGCCTTCTTCTAGATTGTGTAAGATCTTTTTTCATTCAAACTTTCATTATCTTCTTTCTCTTCAAAATTCTTTTAATGTCCCTTTAGAATTCTCTAGTGATGTCCCTTGGTATCTCTGAATTATTCGAAAGATAGGAATACTTTAGCCTTGGAAGGGAGAAGATTTAGGGGTCCGAAAACAATTTAGAAGATTAAGGACTCTANAACCTTAAGGCCTTCAAACAAGTATCTCAAAGAAGTTGTTTGGAAGCTTTCCACCTCAAAGAAAATAAAATATTTGTTGTTTCAGGCAACCTACATATGGTGAATAATTTGATGAAAAGAGGACTCAAAATAGATTTTATATGTCAGGCTTGTGGTGAGGAGGGTGAAGACATTAATCACGTTTTCTTTTCTTGTCATGCTGCAAGAATAATTTTGGCTATGTCAAACATTCCTTGGCCTTCTTCTAGATTGTGTAAGGTCTTTTTTCATTTAAACTTTCATTATCTTCTTTCTCTTCAAAATTCTTTTAATGTCCCTTTAGAATTCTCTAGTGATGTACCTTGGTATCTCTGAATTATTCGAAATATAGGAATACTTTAGCCTTAGAAGGGAGAAGATTTAGGGGTCCGAAAACAATTTAGAAGATTAAGGACTCTACTTTGGATTGGTTTTTATCTCAAGAGATTGGAACAAATTGATCTAGCGGTCAGAATCTTTTCCATACAAGAGGTTATTCTAGATTGAAACCCCTTGCGTCANTGGTTGTTCTAGATTGAAACCCCTTGCGTCATCTTGGTTAAAATACAATCTCGAGGTTTCTTGGTATAACAAAGATAAATTCTTGTCGAGGAACTTGGATTTTAAGAGACCATCATGGTGTGGTTATTTTTCATAGTTGAAAAGCCTTTGGAAATATTTCTTCACTTTTGGAAGNAGGTTATTCTAGATTGAAACCCCCTTGCGCCATCTTTGTTAAAATGCAATCTCGAGGTTTCTTGGTATAACAAAGATAAATTCTTGTCGAGGAACTTGGATTTTAAGAGACCATCATGGTGTAGTTATTTTTCATAGTTGAAAAGCCTTTGGAAATATTTCTTCACTTTTGGAAGCTAATTTCCAATGTTTGGTTTGGACTGTAGATAGTACGCTTTCTCATCATGTTCAACGAGTGGTCTTTGCATCTCTGATTTCTAATCTATATGGTGCAATGATAAAGCAAAAGAATTAGCCCTCGTTCCTTTCTTATAGCAATGTACTAATTAGTTTGCTTGATCAAATTTTGGGTTGGAAAGTGTTCACTGAATCAAACTCTGCAAACAGTATTGCTTCTATGATTGCTCAAAGTGTAATAAGGGATGCTAAAACAGTCTTATATTGTCGTTAAAACTCCTTTTTGGTTATTTGCAGTCTTTGAAGAGGAGAGAATTGACGTATTTGTTTGAGTGTATGATTTATTTGGGAAAAACCCTGAAAAATACACGAACTTTACCACTTTTGCCAGAAAAATACACGAACTTTTTGCGTTGCCATATTAATNTCTTTCACCTTCACTTATTTTATATATAAATTCATTATCCATATAAAATAAATCAGAACACAAATAGTAAAATTTTATAACTATTTGATCCGTGTCTTTTACTTTTTTGTTATAAGTGTGCCACAACTGGCCGGTCAATTAGCCAAATTTTTATTTTCACAACAGGTCGATCCATTAACCGAATTCTTATATTCTGTAGGCAATAGAATTCGATCCCGGGTGTGATAGTACCTAGTATCAGTGGTCTCTAAGTTTATTTCACATTCATTAATGTCAGTAGACGATGAATAAGTAAAATAAAACTTGTTGAAATGGGTGGGGTAACAATAAGTAAAAATTGTTGAAAAAGGTGGGGCAACAATTATGTATGGTATCTTCAGATGTTTTTGTTTTCCTTCCATAGCATCATTAGCCTAAACTAAAAGTTAAATAACTAAGCTGGACTGTTGTTGGTCATCATAATCGCTTTCAGATGCAAACGACAATAGGATCGAAACAAAACAAATACAGTTAATACCACAGTTAATAATTTCTTTGAATAAGTTTTAGCCAAACCAATAAGGCTCTAAGAAAAAAAAATACCGAGCTCATTTGCACAACAACAATCAGCATTTTCCCAATGGATACAAAATGTTTTAGGTTTCCCCTTCAGCAGGAGCAGGAACAGGAGGAGTCGGTTCAAGCATTCTTACAGAACGGGGAAGCATAAACTCAGCAAATACAGGGTAGTGAGAGGAAGGATACAACTCGTCGACCTTATCATTTACCACCTCACACATTACGGGAACTACAGCTCTACCTCTGTAAAGTATCCAATCTGTGTGTAGATCTTGTGTCTGTCGGTCCCAGCAGAGGCATAATGCTCGGAATACCAGCTTCAGGAACTCGGCCGTTCCCTGCTTGTCACCTGAAAAAAGGCCCAAGATGTTATGATAGATGGAGCTCTGGAGATATTATGGTTCCAACGGCTCGTGGGAGGATAAAATGTTGCATTCTATGTACCTTTGAAATCATGATATGTTCTTATGAGAGCGGCGTTCTTTCTTACTCGGGCACTTGGCCATGCGTCTCTCATGTCCCCTACCACACCGTGCTCCCTGCAAATTGAATAAATGCCCAAATCCCATTATCAGCAAGTCATATAAGGAAATATACTTTGTTTTGAAACTACTTGAACATAAATTGTCTAATAATTTAGCCATTATTGCACTACATAGGAGCCCTTAGCCTTGAAAGGAAATTCTAGGAGACCAGCAAAAGCAAAAACTTGTGAAGATGATATTAGGGTACCTCGATCTGCCCAACAGAAATCTCCCGGTTGTTGATTCCTTCTGTGTGTTGAATCCTCCACAATATACAACGGGCAAGGTGGGAGGTAATGATGCTATGTGTTGCCATGTGAGCAAAGCACTTCGCCTACGGGCACGAGGGCTTATTTCATCCAAGTTTGTGTTGACTATCTGAAACGAAAAACCAGGTGGCTCCACTCCTCTCAGTTGAAAAGTGTAGGCATCTTGTCAAAGAAAACACAAAATCCTGATATATAGGACCAAACATCAAACCGATATACTAATCTAATTACAGTTAAGCTAAATTCAACCAGACGGGTAATAAGGATATGGCCCATGTTGCTATACATGGAACTTCAGAGCCCCATGCCGTACTTCCAGGGACTGAGGGAGACTCGGACAACCAAAAGGTTCCACCTTCTAGCAGCTCTACCTTCAATTAGCAGAAAGTATAGAGCATCAAGTAGGGAAACTAATTGTTAAGAAGGTGTTATTGATGTAGCTTTATTAACCGGTTTAATACCTTTTCCTTGTTGTAGAAAATGGTGCAGCATTCATCAGTAGCATCCTCGGGCCCTTTTCTTGATATGCCAAACTGATCATAGGCTGCAAGCAAAGAGTACTGTCATCTCTTTAAGTCAAGGAAACAATGCAAACAGAAACCTAATAAAGAATGCCAAATCTCTGGGAGCACGTGAATATTACTACACAAAAGACACATCAAGTGTGCACTAGACTGCTTTTTTGGTATATAAACTCAAATTTGCTGCCAAGATTCTTAAATGATATGGTACCAAAATGCAGAGAAGCATAATTAACGTGCAACCAAAAACCAAATGCACAGAAGAACTTATCAGATTGCAAACTGAGTATCAGATTTAATAAATACCAATATCTACTAAATATAGAAAATCCAAATCCAGATCTCAATAGTTGCAGATTATAAACTGAGAACAATAAAAGTGGCTCTATGATTGATATCAAGATTCACACTGGTTTGTGGATTTAAGATGGAGCATATTTTAATAATCTGATAACCTGCATTCAACCAGAGTTCAATCAACAGCCACATAACTCAAGACACCATTTATGCAGAAATTACACTCCCATAAATCACAGAGACAGTATGTACCTGGCAAGCCCTCCTGGAGATAATCCAACTGCGACTTCACACCTAAACAATGGAAACAGAAGATCAAAATGCACATCACATCTCTGTTCAATAATACTTCACAAGGAAAAAGCACAAAAAACAAATTTTCAGCATTCACCATCAGAGTAAAAGAAAACCCATTTTGGAGAACACAATCAAAACAAACCCAGATCACCAATACAAGGAATGAATCAAGATCTAGACAAGCATTGATTCATAACAAAACCTTGTTGGGTGCAGAGAATGACTGGGGAGTAACTGGTGATAACACTGAGGCACAAATCCTTCCTCTTCTGCCACGAATTAGGGCTTTCTTCAGGCTGATCATCATGAAGATTGAATGTCATCACACTCAAAGAGACACTCATTGTTCTATGTCCCCTTCCTCTCCTCTCACTTATTCTTTTCTTGGTAAACAAATCACATCAGAAGCAGCTCATCTTAGTGACCTACATGATTTTCAATAATGAGTCAAATTTTTCAAAGAAAGGAATGTGTAAACAGCTCAGGATTCGAAGTAATCAATCCAACATTTTTATATTATAATATTATTTTGGGACAACGCGAATCAAATACTAAACTTGTTCTTGTTTCAGACTCTTTTACCAACACCGAAGACTATGGAGAAAACATTTGACGAGTTTTGTCGGAAAGTCATAGTCTTTGATTATATAAATGAAGAAAATTTGTGAATTTTGATGGAATCAGAACCTGAGAAGAAGAAAGAAAGAAAGAAACTCAGAACTGATTTTGACGGACCGGTGAAGCGACGGTGGTTGAGTCGTCGGCGATTCAATTTTCTGATGGTCTCTCCCTATATATATATATATATATATATCTTTTTTAATTTATTTTTTTTAGGCTTTTAAAGGACAATAATTGCATTATGAAATTTCACTAAATTTAGGTCAATTTATTTATGACCCAACAAAAAGGTAAGTAAATGAAGTACTAAGGAATTTTTATTTTATATATACATACCATTTATAAATATTTATATGGTGTTTTTAAAAAGTTTGCCATAGGATTCAAACATTACACCTCATCAAAAATATTAATCACATATACACATTTTTTTTTATAACATTAATCACATATATCCACTTTACTTCTTTCTCTTATAAATATACTAAAATACTACTATTTAAATATTAACTATTTATGGGGTTTTAGACACCCTAGAATCCTAAACTTTAAAAGTCTTCTCATCCCTAATAAATCTTAACCCTTAAAATATAAACCATAAATCATAAACTCTATAATTTTACTAAACCCTAAATCCTAAAATCATAAACCCTAGCGAATATATCATTTATAATATTAATAAGTAAATGAAGGGTATAATGATATTAATATAAAAAAAGGTGGGTATATGTGATAAAAAAACAAAAAGTGTGGTTCTATTTGGTTGATATATAAAGTTGGATATATTTGTGATTCTCTCAAAAATCTATGTTGCAACATTGCCAATTATGATAAACTTACAAACTAAGATAAATATAATCTTGTTATCAAAATATAAATAAATATCATTTATTATTTATCTTTTTCTTGCCAAGATTAATTTTTCTATATCTTTTCTTGCCAAGATTATATTTTTTGTCAAAATAATATATATCAAATAAAACATATGAAATGACCGTAATCTAATAGCAAAGGATAAGTCTACTGTTTTTTGTATTATGCAAAAATTAAAAAGTACCGTCATTTTTATGGTATTTACGATTAAAAATGAAATTGAATAAATATAAATTTATTATAGCAAAATACTTTCAAAATTTTATAACTTGGTATTAGGGATTATATCCCACATCGGGAATTGGAAGGGATCACTAGTAATATATAAGTAGATTGGGTCTCTCCACTAATTGTCAATTGGCTTTTAGTTGGAAGCTCATGAAGCTTAACATGGTATCAGAGCCCGTTAAGCCCAAACGGGCATAATCGATCCACACTATCCAACCCGATCCATCATCGATCTGATCCAAGTCGGTCCATCGATTCTTGCCCGAACATACCGAGATTAATGGTCAAAGACCCATCATCTCAAAGGGTTGGAAGGGATCAATAGTAATATATAAGTAGATTGGGTCTCTCCACTAATTGTCAATTGGCTTTTAGTTGGAAGCNTTAAAATACTATAAAAAAAAATAAGGCTCCGAAGTCAGAATATAGCCATAAAAACAACTAAATGAAGTGACTAACATCCATTCAAAATCATAATTATATCCTCATCAACTTTGTTACCAAGTTGGGATAGAGAGAAATGCACAACAAATTCATCATTTCCTCACACATTCATCTTT
>OVAP01008115.1:0-10166 GCA_900406295.1 Aurinia saxatilis
GCGTTTTTTTTCTTTCTTTTCTTTGTGAAACAGATTTTTTTTTCTTTATTCCTTTATTGGGCCAGCTACGATTATGTAAACCGCTGTTTTTTTTCCATTAAAGCCCATTGAAATTCAGTATGGCCTAGAAACGTTTTTTTCATTAAAGCCCATTGAAATTCAGTATGGCCCAGCTACGTTTTTTTTTTCCAGTGCCACGTGGCAGTTTCAGAGAATCTCTGGTTTGCTGATGTGTACACAGGGNTTTTCTTTCTTTAAATCAATATCAAGAGTCGTGTTAAGTACAACTTTGAGTTACTTCAAGACCCTCCAGTCTTCTTCTCCAAGAAAAAGAGTCTCTATTAAATAACTCTTAGTTACTCATAACCCACCGTCTCCTTCTTTTTTCCTCTCTTTCCAACCTTCTTTTTTTTTTGTAAACTACGAAGGGTTAGAACCTTGGGCCCTAATCCCTCCCCAAACCCGGGACCAACCGTTGCTAATACCTATCTATAAGGCGTAAAACATCCCTCCCACCGGGAATCGAACTCAAGAGCACATGGGATACAACTCCCACTTAAGCCACTTGAGCTAACTCATCCGGTGGTACCAACTTCTTGTTTTACCTTACCTGAATATGAATCCACGACCAAGCATGTTCTTTCTTTTCAAGGTTATGTCAAGGTTTCAGAGGTTAGAATATCTTGTTAGTCTCTTTGATGTTTAATTCTTTGCAGGGAAATTGAAAAGTATTAAGACATAAACTTGATACTCAAGTAATGTATATATTAGATTTCCTTATCTTAGATTATTGCCTTTTTCTTTGTAAATCTCTCTTGTATATGTATCGACCTTAAGGTCTTGTAATACACAAGCTTTTTCCGTAAGTGTTCATCTCTTTGACATGGTATCAGAGTAGGAAATTTTTTAAGAAACCCTAATTTTTTTTCCTTGCGAAGAAGATAAGCCCCTCGGCCTCTTCCTCTTTCTTGTCTCTGCCTGTTTTCTTCTTTTGTTTTCCCTTGTAAAACAAATCTTTCTTCTTCTTTTATAACAAGCCTCTCGGCTATTACTTTTCTCCTACCGTATCGATACCTTTTTCTCTGCTTTTACTCCACAAAAACAGAGCCTTCTTCATAACCTTTATCACCTTGACAAGATGTCGGTGATTACTACTGATTCCAAATACAAAACTATCTCTCCCTATGATTTAACAGCCGCTGATAACCATGGCGTTGTGGTGTCTCAACCGCTGCTCAACTCCCCTAATTATGATGATTGGGTTTTGAACTTGCGGATTGCGTTAAGTTCTCGGAAAAAAATTGGTTTCATTGATGGGAGCATTCCCAAACCAGAAGAAAAATCTCCTTACCTCGAAGATTGGACAGCCAATAATCATCTCCTTATGAGTTGGATCAAACTCACCATTGAGCCGAAGCTTCGTTCCTCCATCCCTACACGAGAAATAGCTCGTGATTTGTGGGAGCTGATTAAAAAGCGTATGTCTGTTAAGAGTGGTGCAAGATTACAATAATTGTGAAATGCATTGGCGACTTGCAAGCAAAATGGCTTTTCCGTTGATAACTACTTCGGTATAATGTCAAAACTGTGGGAAGGAATCGCCGATTGCACTACTTCCAAGCAGTGTTCGTGTGGAAAGTGTGAGTGTGATCTCAACACGGCTCGTGAAAAAGAATTTGAAGTGTTGAAGGTGCATGACTTTCTCTCTGGTCTGGATGACGCATCACATGGCGTGATCCGTTCTCAAATCTGTGCAACATCACCTCTTCCTAATCTCAACTCTGTTTATCAAACAGTTCATCAAAACGAGACGTTACATGCTGGAGTTATGAAAGATGAGACAATTATGAACTTTGCGTCTCACCTTCCGACTTCTTCTTCTCTGCTTTCAAGCTTTCCAGCTTCGTCTTCTCGACAACAGAGTTTTCCTCCCAAGAGTGATTCTCTCCCTTTAAAATCCTGACGAAACAACTCAAATTTATGTGATGGTCCAGGCAATAGAGACCCCTCAAAATTTTGTTCTGGTTGTGGTTGCACTGGTCACAACATTTCTTCATGCTTCAAAGTCATTGGATATCCGGAATGGTATGACGATCGGACTCGTAATTCAAGGACTCCGACTTTTAATTCTCAAGGTCGTGGAAGAGGATCTCAACCACGAGACAATGTTACTGTTGCTGCGACTTCTGCCTCGTCCAACAACAATATGCATATCACTGATGCTGATCGTTAAGGTTTGATGGGTATCTCTGATGAACAATGGATGACAATTAATCGTGTCCTTAGCTCCACCAACACCAATGAACGTCTAAGTGGTAAGCCTTCTTCACTTTCATGGGTTCTCGATACAGGAGCATCTCACCATATGACCGGATGTTCATTATTGTTTCACGACATCAAAGACATAACTCCCGTCTCTATTCGTTTGCCGGCACGCGAGAATGTGTTATCTTCTCAACAGGGCACTTTTTCTTACACTTAATTTGTGTTTGAAAAATGTTTATCTTGTTCCTGGATTTCATATGAATCTTATATCATTTGGACAGCTTGTCTCCGACAATTATCTAGTTGGTCAATGCACTGATCGCTTGTTGATTTTTCAGGACCGTACGACGAGGATGCTGATTGGAGCGGGTGATCGCGAGGGTGAGGGACTGTACCGTTTTCGTGAGGTTGAGACTGTGGCTTCCAACCAGTCTCAACCTCACGAGTGTCGTTGAAGATGTATTTTTGTGGCATATGCGTTTGGGTCATCCTTCTTCTCGTGTTCTTGGAATGATCCCCGGAGTTAAGCATGTTTCTTCAGATAAAAATGAGCTTTTACTTAAGAATTGTGTTATTTGTTTTCGTGCCAAGCAAACTAGACAATGTTTTCCTGATTCTTCTTGTAATGCAAAAGAGGTTTTTAATTTAATCCATTGTGATTTATTGGGTCCCTACCGGACTACAGCTTTTGTGGATCTCATTTTTTTTTTAACAATTGTGGACGATTGTTCTCGAGCTGTTTGGCTCTATCTCCTTTCGAACAAGACCTCTGTCTCTCTACAAATACACAACTTCCTCTGCATGATTGAGACACAGTTCTCTAAGAAAGTAAAGGTCATTCGTACCGACAATGGTACCGAGTTTCTTTGCATGACACGACATTTTCAGGAAAAAGGAATACTTCATGAAACTTCTTGTGTTCATACTCCTCAACAAAATGGTCGTGTTGAACGCAAACATTGTCACATCCTTGAGGTTGCTCGTGCTTTGCGGTTTTAAGGAAATTTGCCTACTGAATTTTGGGGTGAATGTGCATTTGCTGCTGCTTACTTAATTAACTGCACACCGTCTCAGATTCTTTAGGGTCGACACTCCATTTGAGGTCTTGTATGGACATGCTCCTTCATACAAACACTTACGTACTTTTGGTTGTCTTGCTTATGCTCATAATCTTGACCATAAAGGTGATAAATTTGACTCCCGCAGTAGAAGATGTGTTTTTATTGGATATCCTTATGGAAATAAAGGATGGAAGCTATATGACTTAGAACGTGAGACGTTCGATGTCTCTCGTGATGTTGTTTTCAATGAGGCTAAATTCCCATTTCCCTCAGAAACTTCCGCTGTCTCCGATCATTCCCATCCTTCCCCAATTTTTTTTCCGATAACTTCTCTTGACGAGACTATCGATGAATCTGCTACTCCTCCCTCTGATTTTACTGTACTTCAAGACCAGGTTCCCGTCACTCCGGATATAGAACTGGAACATATCACAGTACCGCTTGTTGCTACACCTGTCGCTATTATTGAGCCCCTTGGTCGCGGTTACCGCACTAAAACTCAACCTGCTGCTCTCCACGATTACATTGTTGGTACAGTCTCTCTTACTTCACCCTCCGATTAGCTCTCTCCGTAGTCATCCTCAGGTACGCGTTACCCACTGTCTAATTACTTATCTTCTAGTCGCTTCTCTTCTGGTTATTGCAGCTACTTGGTAGCATTATCTGCAGCAACTGAACCGCGTGCATTCAAAGAAGCTATGACTTATGAAGAATGACGACATGCAATTAAATCAGAAGTCACTTCCCTCGAAGATAATTACAATTGGGATCTTACGGATTTACCTATACGTAAAACAACGATTGGTTGTAAATGGGTTTTTAAGATAAAGCTCAAATCTGATGGCTCGCTTGAACGTTATAAAGCTCGATTAGTGGCTCTAGGAAATCATCAAGAGGAAGGAATTGATTATCAAGAGATGTTTGCTCCCGTTGCTAAAATGACTACTGTTTGCTTATTCTTGGATCTTGCAGCAAAAGAGAAATATGAAGTTCATCAGATGGATGTTCATAATGTCTTTTTACATGGTGACCTCGACGAAAAAGTGTATATGAAACCACCACCTGGTTTTACTAAACCCGGCGACACACGCGTTTGTTGTCTTCGAAAATCAATCTATGGTCTTAAACAATCCCCTCGTTGTTGGTTTGCCAAGTTAGCTGATGTATTGCTCGCTTATAGTTTTGTGCAAACAAGGTCAGATTATTCACTTTTTATATTTCGTCACGGTGCCATTGTTCTTAGAATACTGGTTTATGTTGACGATCTCATCATCTCCGGTAATTCGACATTTGCTATTCAAGATTTCAAAGATTATTTATCTACTTGCTTTCACATGAAAGATCTTGGTCTTGCTCGCTACTTTCTCGGCTTGGAGATTGCTCGAAATTCCTCTGGATTTTATATATGCCAAAGAAAATATGCTGTTGATATTGTGTCCGAAGTTGGTTTGCTCGGCTGCAAACCTGTTGGTTCTCCGATTGATTAAAATCATCGTCTCTCACTTGCTGATGGTCCTCTTCTTAAAGATCCAGGCAAGTATCAAAGACTTGTTGTACGCCTTGTTTACTTAGCATCCACTCGGCCAGACCTTGCGTATGCCATTCACACATTGTCTCAATTTATGAAGTCACCGAGAGAAGAACATTGGTTAGCAACTTTGAAGGTGGTGCGTTATTTAAAGGGAACTCTCAAACAAGGAATTTTGCTTAGGGATGATTCTCCGTTTCATCTCACTGGATGGTGTGACTCGGATTATGCAAGTTGTCCCATCACTCGTAATTCCCTCACTGGCTAGTTTGTTCAATTCGGACTCTCCCATTGCATGGAAGACAAAGAAACAAGAAACGCTTTCATGCTTGTCCACTGAAGCTAAATATCGTGCAATGGCGGCACTCACTCGTGAACTTTGTTGGCTCAAATCTTTGCTCCACGAGCTTGGTATCGATCATCAAGAACCAATTACTATGCGATACGATAATCAAGCAGCTCTTCATTTAGTGCCAATCCTGTTTTTCACGAACGTACGTACAAAGCACATTGAAGTAGATTGTCATTTCGTTCGTAAGTACATTATGGATGACACGATCAAAGCAAGTCATGTCTCTACTAAAGAGCAACTGGCTGATATTCTTACTAAGGCTTTGGGACGAAAGGAGTTTGATTCTTTTTTTGTCAAGTTGGGCATTCAAAACTTACTGGCTCCAACTTGAGGGAGGGGTAATTAAGGCATAAACTTGATACTCAAGTAATTGTATATATTAGATTTTCTTATCTTAGATTATTGCATTTTCCTTGTAAATCTCTCTTGTATATGTATCGATCTTTAGGTTTTGTAATACACAAGCTTGTGTTGTAAGTGTTCATCTCTTTGACAAAAAGCTACTTAACGTTTTTATTGCCATTAAAACGATTTGTTGAGTTACTAATGCAATTTTTCATTTCTCCATTTTTGTGTGTGCTAATAATTTTCTAGTGCCCGGAGATTCCAACTGGGAGTTCGTACTGCTGCAACTCCAACTTGGAGTTCAGAATCTTCTCGGTTAGTCTCAGGATTCTCACAAGCTCGTTGGATGAGTACTAAGAGAGAAGTCACTCTCACCACATCTCTCTCGCAAGAGACAACTCAACGCACTCTAGATGAGATTGAAAAATGTCTTGCATTTGAGGAGGTCAAAGTTTTAATGTCGTTCCTTAAAAACTGCTTGGAAGAAAAAGTTGCGTTGAGAAACGAAACAGCTATAACATTAGCTGAGCTTAGAACCTCTATAAATCAGCCCAATGAAAATTGTTTTCAGGAAAAGATCAGAAATACACTAAATGTTTACCAGAAACTATAGATCAGAACCAAATTGGCGGTAAAGAGTATCAAGAAGATCGACGACTCCTAATTTTATCTATTTTTTCTGTTGTTGTTGTTTTTTATTTTGGTTAATGGTCTTATTTATTCTGATTGTAACCCGGTTTGGAACGGTTTAATAGACGATTAGACATTAGTATTATAATTCTCGTAGTACTTCGATGTCCTACTTTCTCTACGAGTTCTCTGCTTCACTTCCCTGTAAATTACAGACTGTAACTACTGTTTTACTCCCTTTTCTGTTTTCATTTTGTCACGTTTTTCTACTCTTTCTTTACCAAATTATAATGTCCACACTGTGATTACTTATCAATGCACCACGTCACCATAATTACTTATCAATGCACCACGTCATCACAATTTAAATCGACGGTCAAGATGTAAGGACTGGGTCTCACTTACCTTCCTCGCGATCGTGACCGTTGATTTTACCTTCTCCTAGTTTTCTATCTCCTCTTCTCCGAAGAAAAAATCGATTCCAGATAGAGAGAGCGAAAAATGATTCGAACGGCCTTATTGTTCGTCGTTTTCTTCGTCGGAACAACCGTACATTCGCAGTCTATACCACCGGCGAGGCCTGACGGATTCGTGTATCCACCGGGTCGGAAAATTGACCCGGATACGATACTTATCGAGGCGTATTTTGACCCGGTTTGTCCTGACTGTAGAGACGCTTGGGAGCCGCTAAAGCTAGCGATTGATCACTATGGATCTCGCGTTGTCCTTGTTCTTCACCTTATTCCTTTACCGTTAGTGTTTGATTTTCTCCTCTTTCATTTTTAGTTTTCGGTTTCTTAGCTAGGTCGAGAATTGGTGAATTTGATGATTGTGTGATGTTTATTGCTTTTGGATCTTGCAGTTTCCATGACAATGCGTTTGTAGCATCTCGTGCTTTACACATTGTGAATACTTTAAACGCTAATGCTACGTTCAGTTTGCTGGAAGGGATCTTTAAGCATCAGGTTTGAATTTGAAATGAAATGTTTATCTATGCGTTCCATTTCAATGTGGCTCAGTGAACTCGTTCTCTGGTTTTATATGTTTCTTTATGATTAGTACTATGCGTGTGGTTGTGATTGGGATTGTTGTATCAATAGGCATTGTTCTACAATTCGCAAACGCAACTCATTTCGAGACCTGCGGTTGTGGACAAGATAGTCAAGCTCGGAACAGTTACATTGGGTAACGCGTATCACTCTCCTCTTAAATCTGGCTTCAGCAGCTCAAAATCTGATCTTGCCACAAGGGTGTCCTTCAAGGTGATCCGTTTAGCTTTCACCTTTTCAGTTTGACATCTTTCACTAGTCCAGAATAAACATGATTTGGTCCTCTGTATTATTGCTCATCTCGTCTACTAGATAACCAAATGAATTGATATGGATCCTTCTGACTAGTGACTAGTCATGATCTTAGTGTGCATCAGAAGAATTTTGGGTTACATAGCTTTATTCTAGTAGCTTGCCTTACCTTCTGTCATGACTCATTAAAGCTTTTGTAATCCTTAAATTGTTTTGCTTTTGTTATGTTTTACAGTATAGTGTTTCAAGAGGAGTTTCCGCTACACCGAGCTTCTACGTGAATGGGTTCGAGCTTCCTGGTGCTGGTTCTCCCATGGATTATGAAGGGTGGAGAAACACCATTGATCCTCTAGTTAAACCACAAGAAGGAGACGTACAAGACACCTTCCTTTCATTCCTCATGCAACCATCTTATTAGTAGGGCTTTCAGCGCTGTGTCAAACTCACACCTTATATAATATGCATATTCTGTTGTCAACTATCTGTCTGTAAAAAAGAATCGGAAAATTCTCAGAAACATAAAAATATCTGTCAAACATTGTCTTGGTTACATGTTCGACTCTTTTTTGTTTGGTCAGACATGTTCAACTTTCTTTGTTTGCATCTTCACATTACGTCTCATGATAATAACCGACTCAGTGTAGTCAGTCCACCATTCTAGTGAGCATAGTAAAAGGAATGGCTCTGTCCAGGGACCAGTTCATATTCCAGTCAGAGATGAAGAGGAAAGCACAAGAATGGTGTGTGAAAAGGTAAGTCGCGGAGCTACTTTCTAAGGATGAGGGTTAAATTTCAAAACTACGGTTAACAGAGGACCCTTTTAGATCAGTCTATGTGTCCTAAAAAGGTAAAGAGGTTGCATAATCTTTAAAAGCATTAGCATGGGATGTGGAGGAGCCCCCTGTTCAGGTGATAATAGGAAATTACTGGAAGCGACTTTGGTTCATGATGGACAGAGAGATGAAGAGCTCAAATTAGTTCTCGAAGCTATTTGAAATGCGGAAGGCGGTACAAAGTTTAAGATGTGTTCATAAGGAAAGTGGAATCGCTGGCAAATGAGGCTCGTTTCCACGTCGGTTCTTTAGATGGAAGTGCCTTTGGTCGTCTTCTTCTAAGAAAAGTAAAGGTTGGAGGAGGCAAACAAGGGATTAGGAAAAAAGAAAGGCAGGTCTAATAGCTAGTGACTAAATCAAATAGATATGATGGAGTTTCAGGGGTATCTAAAAGTAAGGTGGACTAAATGTGCCAAGTGAGATCAATCAAGGTGAATCCAGTATCCAATAGGCATATTGAATTGGAATTTCAAGGGTTTGGAAATCCGTGACAATGCAAAGACTCATTGAAATGTGTCGGTACATTTTCCTCAACTTACATTCCTAGTTGAGATAAAGAATCGTGTCAGCAAGAATTTAGACATTCACATTACCTTAAATTACAAATTTTTGAATGGTGGAACGGGTAGAGGAAAGTGGTGATCTTACTAGTTTTTGGAACGATACAATCCAAGTTGAAATCCTCTACAAAGACAATAATTTGATTGACTTACATGTTATACAATGTGTTGAGATCTGGTATTTATCATGTCTGTATGGAAATCATGTCATAAAGATGCGAGCTTCAGTTTGGGAGCGACACGACGAGAAGTGGTGTGTGGACACAGTGTGGTATATGGTATCAAAATCTCTAACGAGTTCCTTTCTAATGATGAGATTATGGGAGGAGCAACTTGAGAATTTTGTCTAAACAAGTTACAAATTAATAGATGGATAAAGTTTTGTCTAAACAAGTTAACATAATTTAAATATATGGAATTGATTTACTTATTAGTTTCCACACTTGATCTCGCTTTGTTAATGTATATGACATGTCTATGTAACATCCCTAAAAAGGAAACAAGTAACTGTTTTGTGTTTTTAAGTAAGGATATGTGAATTGATATGAATGCAAGAGGCAATGGTGAAGAGATAGAGATCCATTGCTTCATTCACTTTATAGAAGAATGAAAATTGATCTACATATTACAATGAATAACATGTGATTTTGTCCCAGAGAAGATATATTTTCTAATTAAAGTGAGATATGGGTTTTGGTTGAACACTTTATTAAATATCTTTGAGGGGAAAGTCCAAGTCCATTTAGACTTTCTTTGCCTATTGAAAACCATTTTGTAGACTTTTTCAGTTGGATGATCTTGCATCTTAACCAATTTAAAAGAATTGGTGCAGCTAAACCGGAAAAACTTTAGCAATACAATTTTGGGATTATTTTGTTTGCCAAATTGTTTTCTATTAATAGCAAAAGAATAACCAGAGAGTGGTTGTTTCTTAGTTACAATTAGATTTGGATATTTCGGTTATTGGTTCGATTCTTTGGTTTTTAGGTATTCAGTTTCAGGTATCTAGAATCCATAAGAAATCGAATCATATATTGGTTTGGTTGGTTTTAGTACCAAAATGAAGAGAAATGTAAGAGAAGTGAAATATTTTCGGGTTTGGTTTGATTCGGTTGAGTAACTCAAAGAACTGAAAAACATCTGATATCTTTTAAATAATCGATAAAACCGAACCCAAATCAATAGAACTGAGTCAAAACTTACACAAATTACTACAATTTAATTTACCAATCAAACATAATGTTGGTTTGACTTGGGCTTTTCCTTTGGGCCAAATACATATATTAGGGAT
>OVAP01008116.1:0-10164 GCA_900406295.1 Aurinia saxatilis
AAACCTGATAGTCCCTAAGTGGTTAGGATAGGTCAGTTTTTCCTACACATTTTAGGTGCATGGACGAGTTTTGGAGCTTTGAAAGGATCTAGAAGATACATGGAGCAGAAGATGGGAGAGGCGAAAAAGGAAACGAAGAAAAAATGGAAGTTTCAGACGGGAATGTCGATCGACACCACCCTGGTGTCGATCGACACCTTACGGATATTCAGCCACTTTCCAAAAAATTCAAGACCAAGATTTTTTTCTAATTTTTTATGCTAATTCCTTAAACCTAAAATTTGCCATGAACCTTATATGTAATTTTCTACAGCCATTGTTTAGGCTTATACAATATTCATATTCTCTTAGAGTTTTGTAAGGGAGAAGATTTCTCTAAACCCTATTTTAATCTTTATAGAGTATTATTTAGTTTATTGTTCTATTAATTTGCATGATGAATTGCTTAGTTATGTCTTAGTAGTTTGTTAGTTAGGTTTAGGGTTCTTAAACTTTGATAATTTTCTGTTTACCATAGCTTAATTTATGTGCCATAGATTTAACTCTTCTCTTAGGTTGTTCTTAATGCTATGCTTTAGGTTGGCGATCTAGAGTTTAGATTATATGGAATTTATTATGCATGAGAGTGCTAATAAATTGTTGAAACAGATTTAAGAGAGCTAGCTATCTCTTCTCAAAGAGATTTGGTGTAGATTTGCTAGTGAACAAATGGAATAGGTTTGATAAGGTAATTTGAATTCATAGGATTTCTCAGCGAGAGTTGGCTGTTCTAGGGTTCAAATTAAGTTAGTAAGACTCAGCGATAGTTGGATTTGCTAGATAGATTGTTCAAGTTCAAGAGTTAAAGGTTTCATAGTTTTTGTACGTATGGTGTCGATCGACACCACATTTGTGTCGATCGACAATGTCCGTAGCATGGGTCAGAATTGATTCTTAGTTTTAATTTCCCAAAGCCTAGCGATTGTTTAAATTGATAAAACCCTCTTAAAAATCACTTAGTGTCTGCCTACAGTAGAATACATTAAAACCAATTGTCTTGCATTTATTTAGAATTTATTAAATTAGTTTGCATATTTATTTCGGTCTTTATGGGATTCGATCCTAAAGTAATATAGCTGATAGTTGTTGTGCACTTGCAGTTAGAATACATAGGGTAAAACTTTGTGTATCAGTCAACATCAAAATGATAGAAAATATGAAATCATTGAGGTTTTTATTTTGTCAAGAAAATCATTGAGGTTAAGAGAAATTACCATATTAACCTCCAATTTTTTTTATTTTCCCAACTTAAACCTCCAACTTTTGGCGTTCCCAGAACAACCATCCAACTCAATTATTTTTCTAAAATAAACCTTCAAGCCACAAAAAATGTGCCCAAGTCAGGGTTGACTATCGGTAAACGCATCCAACATTAACTACAATGGATCTCTATTACCAACAAAATGATCCACAACTTCCACACACATATATATACACAATATTTAAATTGTTGAAACATATAAAAAGGAAGAAAATAAACAATAACAAACCTCTTAAGGGTTCTTAGGGGTTCTTGATAAACATTACCAACAACTTAATTATTGTATATGTATGTGTGTGGAAATTGTGGATCATTTTGTTGGTAATAGAGATAGTTAACGTCGGATGCGTTGACCGTTAGTCAACTCTGACTTGGGCACATTTTTGGTTACTTGAAGGTTTATTTTAGAAAAATAATTTAGTTGGATGTTTGTTCTGGGAATGCAGTTGGAGGTTTAATATGGTAATTTTCCTTAGTTTTTTTATGTGTTACAATCTAGAGTAGCAAAATCTGTGTATTTGCTTATAAATTATTAGGGTCATTATTTTGCTCATGACTGGTTCCATATGCACTTACCAGACCGTATGTTCGTCGTTGGTGAAGAACCAGTCCAAATTTGGAACACTGCTTACTAAAAATCTAGGTTAGTTGTTGTGGGGGTCGGATTCCACCCCCGAAGATTGATAGCATAAAACGGCTAAGTGTTTGCCACAAAACACTACTACAGCCCACGAGCTGGTCATATATCCACACCATCGAGCATTACAGTCTTGGACTATCGATTGGTAACGATATAATCAAGCACGGATCATCGAGGGTCCCACGATCAAAAAGGCATATAACAAAGACATGGATCAAACTTAGCCCGCGGTGAAAGCTATTAGGCTTATCCCGTGAGCCAAGTAACGAACATGGCCCGTAGACAAGCTCACACAAACGTCCCGCCGGCTACATGATCGACATGGCCCGTGGACTACGGACATGGGTTGTCCCGCGGGCTATGCAAGGCATTTGGCTCGCGGGATAAGTCCCTTGGCTTGTTCCGTGGGCCAAACCTTCTATAAATTCTCACGACGAACTATCAAGCCTATTCAATGGACATTTGGTTGGTGGGTCCCGGTCAAAACCTCTCCAGACAATGTGCTAGCAAAGTCTCATAGTGGGTCCCGACGGACTTCACCAAGCAATGTTCTAGCCAAGTCCCATTGCGGATCCCAGACATTCTTAGACAAGCCAATTCAATTTCTCTATGATCAATTGAACATCCGGACATGAAATGGACCCGCAAAGGATCGAACGAAGACAACAAGACTCATAGCCCGCGTGCTACGAACTTACCGTGGCCTGCGAGGTAAGCTTGACCTCTTAGCCCGCGGGCTACGACCTGACCGTGGCCCGCGGGACAACAAGACTCACAGCCCGCGGGCTACGAACATACCGTGGCCGCGGGGTGATCTTGACCTCTTAGCTCGCGAGCTACGACCTTACCGTGCCCCGCGGGACAAGCTCGACCTCACGGCCCGCGGGCTACAACCTCACTGTGGCCCACGGGATGAGCTCGACAACATAGCCCGCGGGCTACACCCTTACCGTGGTTGAAGGACGAGCTTGATGACACAGCCTGCGGGCTACACTCTTGCCATGGCCCGCGGGCTACATCCTTGCCATGACCCGCGGGCTACACTCTTGCTATGGCCCGCGGGGCGATTTTTAATGTCACGGCCCGTGGGCTACGTCCTTACCGTGGCCCGCGGGACAAGTCTCTCTTTAATGTATGTGGGCCAAGTCTCAGGGCCCACAACATTTCTCACATTTCAATCTGCGAGCTAAGTATCAAGTATGGCCCGCAAGATTGTTCACATCCCAGTCCGCGAGCCAACTTAGCTCGCCTAGCAACATCGCCTCCCGTGGGTCCGTGCACATGGCTTAGTTTCATCGCAAATTAAGGATCCACAATGAACATTTCATCAAACGATCATCGTGATCACACTCTTTTTCCCTTGGTAGGGTTTTCCCCATGTGGTTTTCTTTGCCAAGGTTTTTAATGAGGTGATCATCAGAATACATACGACTCACGAGATTATCTCAACAATCTCGTGGGCCCAGAAACACTTATAACTAGCCAAATAGCCCAGCTCAGTTATGTGGGCCCATTTCCATCTTCCATCAAGACAAAGCCCTAAGGTCTGTTCCGAGAGCCGTCAAGCAAGAAGGTCCGAGAATTGAATCATCGGAATATCTAAGGAGAAAGCAAACTATCCAGAAAACTGCTAGAGGAATGGAAACATATCTTCAGGAAATGGAAGGTGGCCCACGAAAGAGCTTGGGCCCAAAGGCGGTTTAGTTAGAGTATATAAAGGATCTAAGGTCGTAGGTCTTAGATCATCTTCTTCTCCCTCGAATATCCTAAGTCTTAACAACTTGTATTCGAGAATTCTCTTCGCTATCAATAAAGCGACCTCAGTTTTCTCATCTTGTTCTTTGTCTCTTGCCTTAACTTTCTGAGCGGTTCACAACAGAAAATCGATTATCCCTTAAAAGATCCGTTTGACAAGTTTTTGGTTGTGTGTGAATTCTTACCCACACAGTTGTGATGATTCTAATTGCGCTAGAAGAGGATGAGATAACTTTTTGTAGCAAACCTCCTTCAGAAGATTCATATCCATAACAGAAAAATCAATTATTTGGTAGGTTCATTATCTCCATGCAACTAAAAAGAAACAATAAGCATGAAATTTGGATTCTTTGCCGGCAAACCAATTAATATAAATAATTAAATTTTGATTAATAATCCATAAAAATATTGATGTGGGACCCCATTTTTTTAGTAATAAAATTATTTTTATTTAAATTATAATTGTGATAATAATATTTTTTCACTAAATTATGACTGTTAACACATGTATAAAATTAAATCGATTTTTCTTTTAGATTTAAGATTATATTCTAAAACTGGATAATATTGTTTTTACACCAGAACTATATGCAATCATGCTTTTTGAACAAAAAGCATGATCCGCTTCTAAAACCATAAATATAAAAATTTTCCTTTGCACCAAGACTGTGAAATCATGTTTTGGACATCTAGAATATGTAATATTTTGTTTGTCGTTTGTCTTTTATTTTTAAATGATTTTCAAAGATATAAATTTAACATATTTCCTATTTTTTCTTTGTCCAATTTTTTTTTCAATTTTCTTATTTTGTTTAATTAGTTGACCATTCGTTAAACATTTTTATTATTCCTTTTTAACATTTTCTTCTTTTAGATATGCGGATTTTTACGTTAAATATTTTTCTTAAAAATATAAATAATAAACAATAGAAAATTTAAGTTTTGTTAGTGGCACGTGGACCAATCAATATTATAATTATACACGTCGAGCGCTCTCATATTTATATAATCAGATTTAGAATATGTTGATTTTTTTATGTTAAGTATTTTTAAAAATATATAAATAATAAACAATATAAAATTTAAATATTATCAATGACACTTGGATCAATCAAGATTTTAAGAATTTATCAACGTGATGATTTCACGTCGAGCGCGATCAACTTTATATAATAAGATAGTTTTAAGAAGTGACAAACAAATTATTAGTTATATCCAAGTAAATTTGAGCCCATCTGGTTTGTTGTTCTTGAGTAAATAAATTCCATCATCTTTGGCAATCCATGTCCGTACCTGACTACATCGACTCTGCCAGGCTCCTCTATATGCTCTCCATAATGTAAGAACATGTGGACCTTGATTCAACTGACAACGCCATACTATCCTGTATAAAGTAGGTTCTGGGAAGCTAAATTTGTATACATTATTGTTTCCTACTTCATGAGCCTCCAAAACCCTCTTCTTGTTGTCAGAACAATTAACTCTGAGGATAACACCAGGTTTGAGTTCGTTTCGAAATTCCAAAGTATTTGCGTCGCACTCGCCTCCACATTCTCTGAGAGATTGATTTGGCTTACATACAATACTCTGATTCCACCCAAATTCAAAGCACATAGCAAAAACTAAGACAAAAACAAAGAGATTATTCATCTTTATCTAATTTCTTTTTTGTGTCAAAGATGAATCTAAAAGAACATGTACTTATAGATTTCGTGAGAAAAGATTTAATGCATTTATTAGATGATTTAAAAAATCAATAGCTATATTTAAACACATACATAAACCAATTATATACATGAGGTAATCTTGCATAACTATTTTTTATTGTCTTCCATTTAGATTCTTTACTTATAAGACAATGTTCTTATCAACTCATTTTATTTTTAGATTTTCTGCCAATTTTGGTTTTTGTATTCCTATTTCTCATTTATTATATTGTCAGCATCAACATATAAGTCATTCAAAAAGCTTTATTGCTTTTATTAGATGATTTTTTTAGATTAATAGCTTTTTAAAAACACATACATGAACCAATCATATACATGAGATAGCCTTGCATTTTCGGTCAAAGATATGATTAATCATTAAGAAAAAAATCGAATGAGTTAACAGTCATTTGATCTAGTTTTTTTTAGCATGTCTATAATATTTTCTTATCTATATATAAAAAAAAAATCTAAACCTTTGTTTATCAAGATTTTTGGAATAGTACACTTAGACACACATAACAAGTAATGGAAGAAAATTGTTACTAAGATAGCAAGATGCATGTTGTTTTTTCAGTAAGAAGTCTTCTTCTACAAGGGTCTCCTTCACTGCCCTTGGGTTTCCTACACGGTTTGTCTTTGTGGTTGGGTTAATGTTCCTAGTTGTAGTTTGTAGTTTGCTGTAATTCTTTGTGCTCCTGCTTGTGTCCTTCTCTTTTGTACTGCATTTGGAGTGTTTCTATCCTTATATCGGTCTCCGAAACCAAATTGTGAGTCATAGCGGTTACTGAGAATGGATTGACAGACTTGGTGACCTTTGGCTCCTGACCGCCAAGAAGTAATCGGGCGTGAGCAGAAAAACAGGACTCCTTCCTAATTCAATTCCCCGAGCTACCTAAATCAAGGATGGTCTTCTCATTCTCAAGCGTTCTATCAGGAGAGGTCATCGAGTTAGAGGCTTTTGTGCTATAGTTCGCCTTGTTGGTGTTGTCATTAGTGTTTTCTATCGTTGGTAGTTTGTTGTTAGCTTGGTTCTTTCAAGATCTCACTTCGTGTAACCCTTCTAGCTCCCCTCTTTTGGGTTTCATCTTTCGGGTTGTCTCCATGAAACCGACGATCTTGTAATAGTGCCAAGTTTTCTAATAAAATGTTTAGATGAGAAAAAAAAAAAAAGATAACAAGATGCATAAAGTTGGTGTTAAAAATTGTTAACAAGCTAACTGTGGACCATGCTAAAAGTATGAAAATAAGGCATTTGCCTAACGTCCCATTTCAAATTTACTTTTAAAGAAATATATATATATATGATTTTTTTGTCAACCTTCTTTTTATTCATAATAAGATTAGAACGAGGCCTGGACCCAAGAAACATTAATACAATACAAAAAATTTAGTTCAAAAAGGCACACGTGGCAAGAAACGAAAAAAATGAGTGAATCTGGATCTTTCCACCCCTTTCTCGTTTGTTCCGCCATCATTTTCTTCTTTGATCTTTTTCCTCTACTTGCCTAGCCACCGTTGAACACCTGATTATCACCTTCATAATATGGCCGGAGCTGAGCTAAACAAGCCGTCTGAATCAAAACCAGAGTTGATTTGAGTCAAATAAAACATGAAGAAATCTTTTATCTTAATACTTTCACCAAACATTAATTGAAAATAAACCAACTAAATATTAAATCGTTGATCTTAGAGAAAACGAATCTCTTAAAGATTCAACCTTCAACGCATGTTTATAAGAAATTTAGATCTGTAAGCGGAAGGAATTTTTAAACTCTAAATATCAGATGGTTTAAGCAAGTAAGATTGAGAAGCTCATAACTCCGGGATAAAGTTTTCCAGGAAAAAGAAAACTTGAAGAGAAGAAGGAGGTGAAGGCTAAATCCGATCTAAGTCGGAAGACAAAACCGGAGAATAAACCGGATTGGCTCCAGAGAGAAAAGCCGAATTCATCGGACCTGAGCACAAAACAAAAGAAAAACAAACTAGGAAGGTAAAAGATCTAGACTACATATATTACAAGAACTCCGGAACCGGCTTTTGCTAGATACCGGAGAATATGATTATAAACTTTTTGGGGAACTTTTAGATAAAAGGTGGAGAAAACGCGTTTATATATATGATTTTTTATTTAGGCTAATAAATTACATGATAGTTTTTAATGTGGTTTTAGATTGTATATATCCACTTATTTGCATAACTACTTTTATTGTCTTTTTTTTAATTATCTGAATCAATATTATTGAAAGTAACAAAGTAATCGAAGAATACAACGAACAACAAATAAAAATCATGAAAACTCTAGTATCACATGTCTAACAATAAAGCTATCTAGATACTACTGAGTTAACTATTGAAGGTCATTTTGATCTTGAAACCATGAAAGTTCTTCTCCAAACAAACTCTTGAATCTTCAAATTTTGTATCTTTGTTTTGTCAAGTCTCCTTGTTAACTAGTATTAATAAGCTATATCTCTAGAGTAATTAGCTGAAAAAAAGAGATAAACCCCAACAAGGGGAAATCAAAGGAAAAAACTCCAACCATAAGCTCTATCTCCAGATTAATTAGTTGGATAAGCCCCAACCAACCAGGGGAACCACACGCCTCAACCAACCAGGAGAACCACACGCCGTACGATATAGCCAGAGAAGATAACATCACCAGAAAGGAAAAAAAGAAGAAGATAAAGCCTCTCCGATGGCAGCCAAAGAATGTCAGCAACCAGAGAAAAGAGAAAAAAAGTTTAGTCACTACTTTTATTCTCTTCCATTTAGATTGTTTACTTATTAACTCATTTGATTATAATTTTTTAAGATTGTGATTTTTAAAAAAAGGAGTCTTTGTTACCGTTTTTTTCTCTCTGGCCCTTCTCCCGAGGTAAGCACCCCCTCTCTCCCCATGGCCGCATCAGGCGGTGACACTGACCCTTCTCCGGTGGAAGAACCCCCAGATCCACCTTCCTTTATTGATTTCACACCCCTATCAAGCTCCAAATCTCCATTCTCAAAACGCTCCCACTGTCAGAACTCCCACCTCTCCAAAACCAAACCGCAGTCCACAAATTCCACCGACAACTCCGTCTCTAATTATGTCTCTCAGCTGCACACTGAAGACAACCAAGTCCAAACCAATCCTGGTGAACTTGTGATCACCGAGGAAGGTTCTATTCCAGACCCTTGTGGTCCATCAAGTCCTACAGACCTTACTCATCCACTCAGCGTTACAGATCTTATTCCCACCACCACATCAACAAGGAACCTAACATCGCCTCATCCAAAATCCAAATCCCAAACCGACAAAGTTGTAGAAACGACTCAAGCCACTTGGGCTGCTCGAATCAACCCTACTCGCAAAGAATTTAAGAGAATGTCTCTCCCGACATTTCTTGAGGACGGTACTTCCAGAATCGTCATACCTGCAACGGTAATCAAGAAGACCTCAGAAACTTGGAAAAAATTTCTGATAGGCCACTTCTGTGGCTCACCGCCTCCCATCTCCAAAGTCATAGCGGACCTCACTCCGATTTGGGGGGAAATATGGCAAGTTATCTGTCCATCGAGCGGGAGGTGGGGCTTACCTCTTTCACATACAAAATCTTACAACAAGACAATGGGTATTGGATATCAGATTATGGCAGGTATCGAAATGCAGTCTTGCTGTTTCTTGGTACACACCGTCTGAATCCATACAAAACGAAGAGATGGTAACAGCCCCTGTTTGGGTCCATCTTTCTAACATTCCGCCGGAAATGTACTCCGAAGACGTTGTACTGTGGATAGCTGGTGGTGTGGGAGCACCGATGCCAGCTCAGAAACAGGTTTTCGATTATTCAAGGATTGGTGAAGCTAGGCTAAAGGTGGAAATTCACCTATCTGATAGCCTGCCAACGGAGATTTCCGCCGCCGATGAAGAAGGTAATGAAGTTCGAATCAAAGCAGCATACCCAAATTTTCCATTCATATGCACCATTTCCAACAGATTTGGACATGCCAACTCTCGCTGTAACCGCATCCCATTGATGACTCAGAATAAAAACTCTTGCTCTTCGGCCTCCAACACAGTAATCAAAGGAAAAGAGAATCCACCCATCAAAGACTCATCGCCCATCCTAGGCGATCCACCTGACCAAGAGACCTCAACGCCTGATACAGAGCTACCGAAATCGACGGTCGATATCACAAATCCCTCGACATCAGTGATTGATGGGCCGAATGATAACACAATGGAAAAATTGGGCCAACCACCTAGGCCCATTACAGATAAGGATCGCTCAAATAGATAAGCCCCTCTTATTGTCACTGATACAGAGTTAGCCTCAACACCTACACTACCTCAACCGGACTCACATCTATCAGAACCAATTACTCGAACCTCAACCCCAGGAATCAAAACCCCATCGCCGGATATCCCAAACCCACCTCCTCCCCAAACAAAAAACAAAGCTACAGAAACTATTGCACATATACCCCCTGAATCCAAAGAAACCCACCTCTTTATTCTCAAACACATACCGTTCTCTCCACCACCACTACATAACATACACCAGGCCGACACACCCCAAGAGAATCAAGATCTCATGACAGCCCAGAAATTGATGCGTGCGCGGTCACAAGGACATTCAATCTCAAGCAACCAATCTGCTAATGATCCGGAGATACGAACCACAAAATAGCATGTCGCTGAGCCAACCAAGGAAGGCGATACGCTAGCTACTCATGGCCGAGAAGGCCACTAATTCTCCCTTCCATTTTGCTATATATAT
>OVAP01008119.1:0-10160 GCA_900406295.1 Aurinia saxatilis
TCTATACCGAGAGGGAAAAGTACTAATCTTTAGAATCAAAGACATGCAAAATGACAGAAGAAGATTACATAGGGATAAGGCTTCCCCAATTTTACTGAGAAACCTGTGATACAACAAAAGGGAAGAACACAACCGAACCAAGTCGGAGGAACAAAAACCGAACTAAATCGGATTTAAACCGGAATAAAGCCGGAGGCACAGATCTGTTTGAACNTGGAAGATGCAATGGAGTTTTGAAATCTAGTTTTAGAGAGAGGTCAGAGCAAATAAAAAAGTTTCTGAAGAGAATCTTTAATAAAAAAGTTTATCGCTACATTATTTGTCCTTACAAAAACTTCAACTAGTCCAAAATACAAATGAATTAAAAATTGCAAAATGGAGATCTGAAACAGCGAACATAGAAATTAGTAAAACACTACAAAGTACAACAACAACAACAGCAGAGAGAAAGAAAGCTTTTGGGTGTTCGAAATTAAAGTAAGTGGAAAAGGTTTTGACTTTATTTTTGGGTTATCTCGCTTTTGGAGATCTTCGTGGACCAACTATAAAGGTATCATCTGCTTCTACTTCTGTTACTATCTATCTACAGAATCCTGCCAAATTTTCTCACTTTTGATGAACAATTTAAACGAAATTTCAATAAAGATGAAGTTTTTGCATTCGATGAAGTGATTTGACTTCGAAATTGATTTGCCCTTTTTCTTGTTTTTCAACAGAGACAATTTCTTGATCTGATTCTGAGATTCACAAGATCCATGCCTCTTTTTTTGTATCAGTATTGATCTGATTAGTCCTGAGAATTGTTGAAAATGGCAATGGCACCAGTAATCAAAGTGGTTTTAGGGTCAGTAGCCTTTGCCATTTTCTGGGTATTAGCTGTTTTCCCCTCAGTACCCTTCTTACCAATTGGTCGAACCGCTGGTTCACTCTTTGGTGCAATGCTCATGGTAATCTTTCGAGTCATTACTCCTGAACAAGCTTACGCAGCTATTGATCTACCGATCCTTGGTCTACTCTTTGGGACAATGGTTGTTAGTATCTACCTTGAAAGAGCTGATATGTTCAAGTACTTAGGTACATTGCTCTCTTGGAAAAGCAGAGGACCTAAAGATTTGTTATGTCGTGTCTGTCTTGTCTCCGCGGTTTCGAGTGCTCTTTTCACTAATGATACGTCTTGTGTGGTTTTAACTGAGTTTGTGTTGAAGATCGCTAGGCAAAAGAATCTTCCTCCTCACCCGTTTTTGCTCGCTTTAGCTACGAGTGCGAATATTGGCTCTTCGGCTACTCCTATTGGGAATCCGCAGAATCTTGTTATTGCGGTTCAAAGCAAGATTCCGTTTTGGGAGTTTCTTCTTGGGGTGTTTCCTGCGATGATTGTTGGTGTTACTGTTAATGCTTTGATTCTTCTTGCTATGTATTGGCGGTTATTGTCTGATCATAAAGATGACGAAGAGGAAAGTCAAGTTGCTGAAGTTGTTGGTGAGGAAGATGTTACATCTCATCGGTTTTCGCCAGCTACATTACCGCATCTTAGCTCTTTTAGATCCGAAGAATCTAACTTGAGGATGGATCCTGAAACGCTCAGAAACAGAGTGGTTTCGCCGGGTGAGAGTGAAATAGGTAGCCGCGAGTCAAATGCGTCAAGAGAACAAGCCGAGGCAGAGTCCCAAGGAGAGAGCAATGATAATAACAATATGTTCCAAACCAAGAAATGGAGAAGAGTTTTGTGGAAGTCAAGTGTTTATTTAATCACATTAGGAATGTTAATATCTCTGCTTATGGGGTTAAACATGTCATGGACTGCAATTACCGCAGCTCTAGCTCTCGTCGTTCTTGATTTCAAAGACGCAAGGCCGTCTCTAGAGAAGGTGGAATCAAATTCTATCTCGTTGAGATACTAACCAATGATAGTTTCTGTAGATGTTATCAGACTTTAAATTTTTGTTTGTGTTTGGCAGGTATCATATTCGCTTCTGATATTCTTCTGCGGGATGTTCATAACCGTGGATGGATTCAACAAAACCGGTATCCCTACGGCTCTATGGGATCTAATGGAGCCATATGCCAAAATCGATCAAGCCAAAGGAACCGCAATTCTAGCCGTTGTGATTCTTCTCCTCTCCAATGTAGCCTCCAATGTACCAACGGGTAACATCATTATCCTTATAACTAAACATATTTTGGTGGCCGAATTAAGACAAATTCTTGGTTTCAATGGAAACATACATGATTCAGTGTATTGTGTTTGTGCAGTGCTTTTGTTGGGAGCAAGAGTGGCGGCATCGGCGGCTGTTGGGGAGCAAGAGAAGAAGGCATGGCTGATGCTGGCGTGGGTGAGCACAGTGGCTGGAAACTTGACGTTGCTCGGTTCAGCGGCTAATCTGATAGTATGTGAGCAAGCTCGTAGAGCAGTGAGCCATGGATACACTCTTACCTTCACTAAACACTTCAAGTTCGGTTTACCTTCAACGCTCATTGTCACAGCGATCGGTCTCCTCCTCATCAAGTAATCCATTGCTCACTCTGTATATGCTTTCTTCTTTTTACCTTTTGTGAAGGAATTTGATTCATTTCAAGAATCAGTCCATATGGTAGGTTTTTGTACACACTTTTGTAATTCAAAGTATTCATATTTGTATCTTAAAAAAGAAACACAATGGAGAGATGAGTTCCATCATCTAATTGTGTTGTGTATTGAATTTTTTGCCTAAATTTCCCCTTTCAGTGAAGAGATCACTTCCATACATATCTAATTGTGTTGTGTATTCTCAAAGGCTCGGTTTTGAAAACATTAAGAGTTTGAAATTTTGTTCGCTGAAATTTAGTGGTGAAAGGAACAATTGGTCGTGTACTACTTTGCCGACCAAAAACAAAATAGAATATTAATAAATAATATTATTAATATTCAGGGTATATAATTTTAGTTTTTGGAGTGTGGATATCAATTTATTCATAGTAGAAAAGGTATATATGGTGTGTGAAAGTGAACGGGTATCTTACTTTTCTTTTTATGAGGTTTACCAATTCAGGTTTAGTTTTTAAGGTACAAAATTATAGTTTTGAGGGATTGCGATTTAGTTTAAGATTCTTTTGTTAAATTTAAAGGATACATAAACTTCTTTTTTTTAATTTGAATAAAACAAATAATTAAAACTCAGAAATTTTGTCAAATGCCATTAAGCTAATTTTAAAGCTACCATTTTACTATCTCAACTAATTATTTTTAAATTAAAGCTTTTTTGGAATATTAAAATTTAACGAATAATAATGAGGGTAAAGTAGTTTTTTGGTATCTAAAAAACAATGGTGCTTTAGAATTTGGACCAAAAAGGCCAACAAGTTGTGATATCCAACGACGGTTGTTTTAGGTACCATATCACAACAAGCATGTCATTTTCAATCATGTTTACATTAAAAAAAAATAAAATAAAATAAAAAAAAAAAAAAAAAAAAAAATATTTTTTCNAAAAAAAAAAAAAAAAAAAAAAAAAAAAAAAAAATCATGTTTACATTCGTAGCAAAAAAAGAACAAAAGAAAAAGGAAGAAAGAATGGTATATATGTACTACCTTCTTAAGTCTCCCAATTAATGATGCCCCAATGTGAAAATAATCTCAACTTATAAATCATATCACAAACTTAATTAGTCTATATATTTTTTTTTTCATTCTTAACTAAGTCAATCTCTTTCTCTGTCTTTTGATACTCTTCGCTTTTCCAAAAGCAGTGGAATAATACAATGAACGGGCGGGGACGAGTAATAAGCAACCATAGTCCTTATATATACCCAAGTACTTCGTCTTTGCTCCTACGATTAAAACATAAAGAAACCTCTCTGATTTCTTTTCTTCTTCTTTCGTTTTGGTCTAAAACTTTTTTTGGTGGCTGAAAAAAATAAAAATGGTGTATCCAGTGGGCTTCAGATTCCATCCGACTGACGAGGAGATCATCGATCATTACCTACGGTTCAAAAATCTTGATAGTAACACGAGTCATGTCGATGAAGTCATTGCCACTCTAAACATATGTAGCTTTGATCCTTGGGATTTACCTTGTAAGTCTTTACTAGCTTCACAAGGTTTCACAACTTTTGTAATGTATTGAATCAAATCATCTCAGCTTAGATATATCTCATTTAGGATTTGCCCTCCTTTTCTTACCATTTTTTTTTTGTTTTTTCCTAGGTCAGTCGATGATCACTTCGAAAGATCAGGTTTGGTATTTCTTTGGTCGCAAGGAAAACAAATATAACAGAGGTGATAGGCAGAGCAGGACAACAAAGTCGGGTTTTTGGAAGAAAACAGGACCTACCATGGATATCTTGCGAAAGAAGAAACCCCGCGAAAAGATCGGTGAGAAAAGGGTTTTGGTGTTTCACTTTAATGGATCTAAAACCAGTTGGGTTATGCACGAGTATCTCGCTACCTTGTTGTCTCCTAATCAGGTAATTTTCCAAATTTTGGGGTCCAAACGGAAAACGGCAAAGATGTCTTTTCTTGATCTTCAAGATTCATAATATTTGATTATAATTTGTGATTTTGACTGGTTGATTTCCCTTTTTGGTCTTTGTACAGAGCATGACATATACTCTCTGCAAAGTAGAGTTCAAGGGTGAAGCAATTGAGATGACTCCTTTTTCTAATAACGAAATTGAGCAAAGTCACTCTTTAGTACCTCGTGTGAATAATATTGGAGGATCTAGTAGAGGATCTGAGATGCTTCAGTCTCAAACTTTGTCAATGGGGTGGTCGTTGGAATGGCTTGATAGCCAAGAATTACAGAATCCATGTCCGTTTAGCGGCTTTCTTGATCTGCATGAAGAAACTCAGATCAATAGCCTGTCTAGTTATGATTGGAAAAGTTTGCTTGTTGATGATTATGATGATGATCAGAGTAAGATTATTTCTGTGCAAGCAGATTGCAGCGATCTAAATGTTTTGTAACTTATTTTGTACTTTCCAAATTTAGTCAAGTTATATGTCTATCTTATTTTGTAACTTTTCCATAATATATGTATCAATGTATGCCCGATAATATATGTACATACAAGTTAATATGTGATAAGAAATGGTTAGAGAAGACGGTAAGTTTTCTTTTGGTTCCTAGGGTATAGGGATATTGCTCTCCAATGAATACAAGCTTCACAATTTTTAAAAAAATATATACAAACAAAAAAAAAAATCATATAATTGAACAGTAAAGAAGCAGAAAATAGATTGCCAAGGTCTCCGCTATGAGAGCGGAGCCTATATGGCTTCGAGTGGTCGAGAATTCCTCCGAAATATCGGTGTCTGAGATAATAATGGTTCCACCTAAACCACATGTTTTGATTGTCGAGTTCCATGATACGTATGAATGGATGTGAAACAAGGAGGGGAAAGTGAAAAAATCATCGGAAATAAATGAAAAAATGTAAGAAANAATCATCGGAAATAAATGAAAAAATGTAAGAAACATATATTGACAAAGAAAAAACAATCTTAATCAGAATAAGATTTATTTAGTCAGAATAAAACAATTAACGGAAATCATCTATAATGGAAATAAATGAAAGAACGTAATTAAGAAACCATCTATTGAGAAAAAAAAAATACAATCTTAGTCAGATAAGATGATTTAGTCAGAATAAAACTACTGTATTAAGTTTTTTTTGAACAACTGTTTAATTTATTAGAGAAATTGTTTTACAGAGAGACAAGAAGGAGGGAATTCAAAACAAGTACAAGTATTAAGTTTCAAACAACTAAAAGGGCCCACAATTATTAGATACGTGGAAAACTAGAAAACTAAGAAATGAGAACAAATGGTAGTGGGGTGAACAGAGGTATTCGAAATTTGGAAAAAGAAAGGGTCGGTAACGAAAGGCGATTCAACAAATTAATTTTGTGCGTGACAATGACTTCAAATTGTTGTGCATGACAATGGCTTACCTACGTTATCTTATATTATTTTACTAGTTTCGTTTGTTTGTCTTGATGATTTGTATGGATGTGTGTAAGATCATTATGGATAGAGACGTGATTAATTACTAATGTTTTCCAATGATGCTAAATCTCTCTTTTTATCTTTGATTCTACATTTCATTTTAAAGTGGTACGTATTGGCATGTGACGGGTTGTGAAATCTATATATGGCCATTAATGTCTATGACAATGACGTTTATAAAAATGATGGTGAGATAGATTTGCTTTCTTTTTTGGAATCTTTTGGTCACATTGGTGTGTGCGTGAAACTGTGAGGAAGGGACCAAATAAACACCACGTCAATTTGGTCAAGACCCAAAAATCATTAAGAAACTTCTAAATTAACTAACTTAAAAATAAGTAAAATCTGATCATAAAAAAAAAAACACACACACACAATTTTTAGAATTATATATACACGCTATACACCCTTCAGTCTTTCTTGCAAAAGATCGACTACAGAGAAACCTCTCTGCTTCATTTTCTGATTCCTTCCTTTTTTCTCTGTTTTCTTTCGCTCTGACCGGAGATTTAAGTGGCCTGTCATGGTGAATCTGGTGGGATTTAGATTCCGTCCGACTGACGAGGAGATAGTCGACCATTACCTCCGGTCCAAAAATCTCGATAGTGACACGAGCCATGTCGATCAAGTCATCACCACTCTCAACGTCTGCAGCTTGAATCCTTGGGATTTGCCTTGTAAGTCTTCTAGTTTTTTCCAACCTGTTGTATCGAATCCAATAGAATCATCCTTTAGTTATTTTTGTTTCCTTTTCTTAATTTGTTGTGTGTTATATAGCCCAGTCGAGGACAGAACAGAGAGATCAAGTTCGATATTTCTTCGGTCGCAAGGAAAACAAATATAGCAAAGGTGATAGACAGAGGAGGACAACAAAGTCGGGGTTTTGGAAGAAAACAGGACCTACCATGAACATTTTTCGAAAGAAAGGAAATCGCGAAAAGATCGGTGAGAAAAAGGTTTTGGTGTTTCATATGAGTAAGGTTCTAGGTGGAACAAAAACAGATTGGGTTATTCATGAGTATCATGTTACGTCCTTGTCTCCTAATCAGGTAAATTTCTCGGATCCAATTTTTTTTTTTTTCAGTTGTTGTTGCTCTTGCTGTTAGTTGATTTGCTTGTAATAATCGTATATTCTAATTAGATTGACCCATTTTATTTGTTTTTGGCTATTGTGATTTGATTGACTGATTTTTTTCTTGTTGGTTTGTACAGATGATGTCTTATACTTTCTGTAAAGTAAAGTTTAAGGGTGAAGAGACTGAGACTGAGACTTCTCCCGGTAGTGAAATTGGGCCTACTCACTCGTTAGTCCCTCATGTGAGCAATTCTGGAGGATTGGGATCAGGATCTGAGGTGGGTCAATCTCAAAATCTACCAATCTCTCTTTAAATCTTTAAAAAACAATATTTGGTTCACATATATAGCCATGAACTGTTTTTCAGAATCAAACAAATGTATAAGCCTTGATCCTTTTTCTTTTCTTTTTTTGCTTTATATTTGCTCTGTTCTTTGTTCTGTTTTGGTTTTGTAATTACAGTAAAACTGGCTCTTTTCCTTTTCTTTAAGATATTATTAATGAAAAAAATTATATATGGCCATGAATGGTTGTAGTTTTTTAATGAGTTTTTAGAATTTAGTTCTTGGGGGTTGAAATTTTTTGGTTTTTGAATTTTGCCATAGAATTTACATTGATGGGTATTGTTGTGATACACCAACAACAACGAACACAAAAAAGGTAAAATGATTTTCAATGAAAAAAAAGAGATTTAAATACGGTGTTTAGGTTTTCTTTGAGAAAAGCACTTTCCTATTTTTTAGAAATAATAAATTTATTAAAAATTTGATTGGCTTTATAAACTTTGATTTTTCAAAGACAACCTAAAAACTACATTAGTAGTGAATCTGACAACTACCTCTTTTATCTTTTTCCCATTTCTAGGGAACGTCATTTGAATTGCTTCGTTGCCAAGAATTAGAGAATCCTTCTCTGTTTAGTGGCTTTCTTGATGATCAGCAACAAAGGCAACAGGAAGATGCAAATGAACAGTGGGATCTTGACAATATGTCAAGTGATGACTGGAAACGCTATTTAGATGATGTTATAGAACAGAATAAGTTCGTTTCTTGTATGCATCATGATTGGAGAGAGTACAGGCCAGGTCCGGGTTGTGATTCTTGAACCTTTGGCTTTTCACTAAGTCACCTATAACACCTTTTGTCCTATCCAAATTTAAACACCTTTATGTCTATCTTCTTTTCCAATTTGTATGTATGTCATATCTATATATAAAAATATGTGGTTTTATCCAAATATGTGGTTGAACTTTAATACACATAATAAAGGAAGCTCATTCTATATTTTTCTTTGATAAGACAAACAAATTATATAAAAAGTATACAAAATACGGTAACAATGGTCACATGTCAAGTACAATAACTTTATGAAAACTATGGTAATGATCCCATAAATATGGTATCTAGTTTTTCTTTGAATGTAAACAAAGTAGTTTCCTAACAGAAATAGTGACTGGTTTATAAAATCTTGTTTTTTGTTAATTACTCGATCGATCAGTGTGTATTTGTGAGAGCAGCATATCAACACACTTTGACTATAACACTGTTAATTACTGAGTGAGTTATCTGAGAAGCAACATAAAAACAAGATATTGTTTTGTACATTATTACAGTTACATAAATAATAAAAAGTAAAACAATAATTTCGTCTACAAAATTAAACCCCGAATGTATATTCGTGTTCTATGATAACACTATGTCACTATCCCATCATAAAACAGGGGGATGGTTTTACTAAACAACACACTGGTTTTGATGGTAATCAGGTTACCTTTGATCGTTGCGGATAGAGACGTCAAATAATATTTGTAATTCTGTATTCAGATTTTATGCGTAGACGAATGTCTTTTTGTATTATATTTTTAATTTAAGGCACGAGCCTTCGACGAAGCTTCCTAAATGGTTTTTATGGAACACCCTAATGTAATATGCACAATATACTGAATTTATCTATGGTTATTTTAGGCAGCTTCGTCGAAGCTTGTAATCAACCCTTCGATTCATCAACGCGTGACCATGTTTTATGTTTTGACATAAAACGATGAAAAACATCGATGTTAAACTTTAATACTACAATAAAGTAAGATCATTCTATCTATATTTTCCTTTGATGGGTTGACAGAATAATAGTATAGTAACAATTGTCAAATGACAAAGTACAATAACTCTATGAAATTTATGTCCCTTTATGTCAATATTTGATTAGAAATATATATCGAATCTAACGATCTGCAATTTGCAAATTTCCCTTTTCTCCTTCTTTGACAGTTTCGTAAGTAATGTGTCACAATGTTTTTCATAGAAAATGGGAATTTACGCATTTCACAATGGTTAGGTTTTTCATTCGAAAAGTATAATTTTTATTTTTGAAAGTGAGGCTGAAAGTTGTAATTAGATCGTATTTATAAAAAAACCTGAATAATAAACAAGACTATATGAATATGATGAGTGATAATAAAGAGGAAATTAATTTTGATCTGTAGTATAAATTATTATATTTATAAAAAGCCATATTTCACAAAATTCGCTTCAGACCTCAATGACCTTAGCTGATACGCCTATTCAGCTCTTGGTGCATTGGTCATAGGGTAGTAGAGAATATTGTTTTTCCCTATTTTATGAAGTAAAGCATGGAGATTAAAATTCCATATCAAATAAATTTAAGAATTGCAAAATAAGAAGGAAAAAAACGAGTGGACAAGCGATAGTCGATAGACAACAGGGCTTGTATAGGGTTGTTAAAATTGGGTTTGGATCCGACGGGTACTCGGAGCCCGTATAAAAACACAGGATTTTGAGTCCGCATAATTCTATTCCAGTATGGTTCAAAACGGGCTGGACTCAGTTTTATACGGGTTCACACGGAACAAATTTGGGCCTAAATGAAGTACTCGGAAGATTTTTCTCAATTAAAATAAATGAAATAATATATATATATTTTTTTATTTTTTTAAAAAATCATTTACATAATATATATTCGAAGATGGTTTTTAAAAAATCAATTTTCTTTAAAAATAATTACACATACAATAAGTTACACTGGTTGTTACACTGTGAATTTGATGCTCTTATCTGGGCTATGGAATGCATGCTTTCATGCCA
>OVAP01008120.1:0-10159 GCA_900406295.1 Aurinia saxatilis
TAATTAATATAAATAATATTAGTTTAGTCAAATGATCCCCTAATGGAGATCGACTAATGATGCTCTTAGCTTCAGTTTCGGTATCTGACCAAAGACTGACATAAAGGCAGCCTATAGATCTCATAGAGTTATTACACTTGTCGTGTGTGACAGTTGTTACTACCAACACGTAATGTCAACATAATATTTGTTTACTTTTTATAATATTATTATATTGGGCCATTAGAGGAAAATGTAGAATTATCTTTATCTATATATTTTTTTTTTGTCAACTATCTTTATCTATATTATATTAAAGTTTAACATCGGATGTTTTATCATTTATGTCAGAATAAAAAAAAACATTGATATGGTCGATTAAATGAAGGGTTTGATTGAAGCTTCCTCGAAGATGTCTTGAATAACCATAAAAATACAATATCGTGTTAGAGGGAGGAAAAAAATTTGTATGCACACGTACATGCTGATGCACATTATTTGCAGATTGAGATAAATCATTTTCATGTGATTATCGCAGTGATCATAGATTAGTCACCGCATACTCTTTTTTCTTACGTATTTTTTTTATGTGTGCGACATCTAAAATATCTAGAATTTTTCTTAAAACTCCGCATAATCATTTTTATACTATAAACTATAAATTTTCTTTGTTGTGAACTCATTAATTAATTAGTTAGTAATATTTTATCCGTTTTAGTTTATCTGCAGATACATTCTAAAGGGCTTTTTAGACAATTAGCAAGTTGTACAAATACACAATACGTGGCAAAGCTCGGTTGTCTCTCGCTTGTCCACTTGTTTTTTCTTTTTTTCTTTTTGCAATATACATTCTTAAATTTCTTTTTTCACATGGAGTTTTAATATACACACCAACTTTAATTCATAAAAAGGGTTAAAAAAATATTATAGACCTCGGCCAAGGTCACTGAGGTTTAAAGCGAGTTTTATAAATATAATATATTTTTTACAGATCATGAAATGTTTTATAATCACTCCTCATATTCATATAATCTCGTTTAGTATTCAATTCTTTTTTAGAGATAGGATAATCACAATTTCGAGACTCACTTTCAAAAAGAAAATTTTATATTTCTCAAATAAAAGACCTAACCATTGTGAAATGCTGCGGCCTCCTAATTTATTATTTTTTGGTATGGCAATGCTTGAATTCCCATTTTCTATGAAATGCCTTACGAGTTTGTGACACATTACTTACGACATTGTCAAAGAAGGAGAAAAGAGATTTTTGCAAGTTGCAGATCGCTAGATTCGATATCTGATCAAATATTGACATAAAGTTATTGTACTTATGTGACAATTGTTACTACTACTAACACATAATGTGAAAATAGTATTTCTATATTATTTTGTTGGCCCATCAAAGGAAAATATAGAATGAGCTTCCTTAATTCATCATTTATGCCAAAAATAAAATTTAAAACATAGATTTTTCTGGTTGGTAAATCGAAGGGGTGATGATTAGAAGCTTTCGTCGAAGGTGCCTTAAGTAACCATAAATAATCATTATAATGCGAATATTTAAGTAGAGGGAAGAATAAGATACAGTATATACACACGCACATTGTTGATGAATACATATCACATTATAGATTGAGATAGAAGATCATTTTCATATCATTATCGCAGCGATCATAGATTAGTCACCACAACTTCTTTTTTTCCTCATATCTTCTTCTTCTTCTTTTTCTTAATTTTAACTGTGTGCAATCTAACATATCTAGAAATAAAATTTTAAAATAAAAGTATATCTAGAGTCGAATAATTTCTTATTTACATCTTGCTATTCATGTGGTTTGCACTCACATGCGTCCCCTTTGTTCGTGGCACCCGCATCCATATGTGACATGTGTGTATATATACTCTGTGTCTGTATGGGACCAATAGAAATAGATATATACTAGTTACTGCTTTCTAATCTATATCTAAATTTACAAAAAACAATCAAATAGATACTACTGTATTGATATGCGATTCTCCAGCTTCGTTGAGTATATATATTGAGGTTTGTGAATTGTATAGTTTTATATTTGATGTGATCGATCATGTAGGATATAAACCGAACTGAGTCATTTTCTTTTGGTTTATAAGGCTTCTGGTTCAAGTTTTTGTATATAAATCCCCAATTATACCTTTTCACTGATAGAAAAATTATTTGTTTAAAAATACAAGTTAACTTGTTTCAAACTTATATATTGTGTAAACAGGCATTACGAGCATAACTCTCTGTACATATTATTAACATATGAACAATAAACTTGTGAGGCATAATCACTTTGAATATTCGTTGTTCCTTGTACGTATTGAGCAACTGTTTATAAATCATTCAAGTGGGGGCTTAATGGCTTATTATGCCTTGTAAAGCGAAAAAGACGACTACATTTTCAGCGGGAATATCGGCCTCTCTTTTTACATTATTTTAATATTTTTATGTGGAATCTTTGGGGTTACATAAAACAACATATAGCCTAAAGGGCCGTCCAAAAATCAAATGTTTCGATTTTATTATATTAATATTATATTAACTGCTTTTTTCAAAAAGAAAACATAAGTATTATATTATTATTAACTCTCAAATTTAGATATTAGAGATCAAACAGGAGTTTTGAATCTCTATAAGGGGTTCATACCAAAAATTTCAATCAATTGAACCAAATTCATTGTGAATTTGAAAATTCTTTATGGAATAAAAAATTTAGGGATATCAGTTGATCCCGTTAGTGTAAACATAGATCCGTTATTGGATCAATGGATCTAAATAGTTATTCGGTATGTGAATAAGAGAATGCAAAAATAGTGGATCAATCAGTTTTCAGTATTTATTTACCATTCAACTTTTACGGTTAAATGTTGTGTCAAGAATGGATTAGATAGTGCTTTTACAAACACAAATTTTAATCTATTTTATCTATTTAATTCGTAGTTTATCTATTCAATCCATTTTTTTATTTAATGAAAATTTGGTTTTCTTAACAGATTTAGCATTAAATTTGTATTGTGATTAGATTGGTGAAATTTTGAAAATATACATATACATTTTCCTAAATTCATAAAAATCTCAGTTCGTAACTTCAGGAAAAAAATATCTTTTTAATAGGTCAGTATCATATAAGACATAATATATATAGGATATAGAAAAAAAAAAACTTATATAGCACATGGGTTCAAAGAAAATAAAATAACGTTATAGCAATTGTAATTGGCCATACAATTAGGATAGTGCCGTGTGCCGTTTGCCGTCTCATCAACGTGAGTGCTCTTTTGTTGTCTTCTCCAAATCGCTTTCATCACCTTTACTTTCTTTTTCTTCTATCTCTCTAATTTTTAATTATGCGTTTTTTTTCTTATACTTTACCCGTTTGATTTATGTTTTAGGGAAAAAATTAGTGTTTCGCAAATATAGATGTTTCAATACAAAATGTATCTTTTTCATGTCATTTCTCTTAGTTAGTTAGAGACAAAAATAAATTACTTTTAAACCAAGGACTATGATCAGTTACTAATCAAACCAATGATCCAACAAGCTCGCCCTAGTAATTTTGTGATTCTACCATCAAACCATTCGATTTTTCTTTGGATTGTCAAGGTGTAGACATTTGTAAAGTGAGAACACGATTTTTTTTTTTTTTTTGTGTGAATAAGAACACGAATCTATTGTGATATAAGGATATTAATTCGCACTCTACTTTCTATTCTTTCTCTTTTTTTTTTTGTCGGCTGCTTTCTAATATCTATATCTAAATTAAAAATAAATCTAAAAAATTCAAATAGACATTATTTTAGCAGGTACAAATTATTTTAAGTTTGTAACTGGTTAAAAAAGAAAACCGGTCTTTTATGGGTTCGATAATGGTGGATTTTTCTTGGACGTGTTTAATCATCCAATAGTACAATTTTATTCAAATAGTACAGTAATTATAATTTACACAAACAAAGAGCATAAGCGCCACATATCTTTGGTTATGAACTCTTCTCTCAAGAGAACTATTTTTTTAAATACTTTTCATGAATGATTATAATTTACCAAAAGAATTATTGTTGAAGTATATGTGTGTTTACAAAAGACATTGAAAAGTAATTATCCTACTAATTTCAACTATTTTCAAAGTCAAGTTGAACAAGAAAAAATGTTCTCTCTTAATTTTGTTCTCCTTTCTTTTTACTCTAAGAAGTCTTCTCCGATTAATTTTCCAATCTGAAGCTAATGTCTGGTGGTTTCCTTAGCACCAATGTCAGCTCCCACCCTTTTTCCTTTTTTTTTTTTTTTTTTTTTTTTGTNNNTTTTTTTTTTTTTTTTTTTTCTTTGTAGTTTCGTTTTTTAGTAAATCTCCTTTGTCCTCAGATACACGGTTGCATGTGGAGTAAATTCCAAAATTAAGATTGGGGATTTAGGTATTGTTGTTGTTGCAGATCGGAATTCGAATCTCGATTCGTCTCTTGTTAGTGACACTCGGAACTTCTTTTATCCGTTTTTCCCCAAATCAATTTTGCATATTATCATCCATATTGCCGGATTCGAATCTTAATCTCTTGGTTACCACTTTCATCCTCTATTCTTCCGATAAACGGAAGGAATCGATGAATTTGTTGACTAAAGAACTAGTGAATCTAATATGTATGGAGTTTAAGTGCATGTGGAGGTTTACTCTCCTCTCGGCTCCGGGTTAGAGCTGTTTCTAATCCCAATTTAAGGTGGGGCTAGGTTGTTCGGTTCTCAAGATCTAACCAAAATCTTATTATCTCTGGTGGTATGTACCACTGAGGCTCGCCTTCGAGCTTCCCGCATCGGTTTACCTCGCTCTTGTTCCTACAAAGAAGGATTGGTCGAGCTCCTCATCTCTCTCCCGGGTGGTTTAGGCGATTATAGATGTGCCGCTTGGTGTATATTAGGCAATACAGTGGCCCGAGGCCTCCATCTCTCATCCGTGCTCTGTACTTTTGAGGTAGATTTAGTCATCTTAAGAGGAGATTATGTTGCGGATTCACTTCGAATTTAGATCATCAAGTTAGCATAATTTGGTTAGTTGTTGCTTATTATTTCGATTTAGTCTCACGTTTGATTGGGTTTGTACTGCTTTTTCTTTCGGTTTGTAATCCTTTGACTCTGGGAACTTTCCTTTTGTTCGCCGGCTTAGACTCGAGCACCTTTTGTGGTGATTGCCGGCTAAAGTTTGTTCTTGGTTGTTGTCATGTTTTGGTTCGGTTTGTAATTCTGGTTCAAGTTTTTTAAAAAATTAAATGAGAAAAAAAAACAAAACAAGGAAAAATGGGACGGTCTCCTCGGTGGAGAAAATCGACACGTGTATGGAGATGAGACAACTTGAAGAAAAACCATTTTTCTGGCTATTTTTATTGGAACAGCAGTGCAGTGGTGGGACCTTGTAATGTTCTCGCCACCAGAAACGATCAAATCTAAAAACGCGAAATGATTGGAACACGTGGAGAGAATAAATTACACGCCTCTTTGCTTTTCAGACAAACTCATCAGTTTCAACTTCCAACTACTTCTTTAAGAAAAATCCAATAAATCAAAAAGCCTATTTGGAATCTAGTACTATATTGGAGTGTACTATAGTATATTTCACGATCTTCCATAAGTATTGTAAACTAAATAAAAGCGGTAGGTTGCAAGTTTTTTAATATCCAAAAGATAAAGGGATAACAACACTTTCTTTTGTCTAAATAAATTCAGGAAGAGGTACACATTCATTCATCAGTCTGTAAACCAATTCCCACTATATCATTAGCTAGGATGGAACTTCCATAATAATTCTTTAACCATAAAAAGTAATATTCATCATAATTCGAGATAATCTAACTGTGATTGGTCAATTCTAGCGTGTATAATGGTCCAGAAAACCGTCGGTTGCATTTATAAAATAAATAAAAGTGGTAGCTTGCATGTATGAATTCTTATTCAGTAATTTGTATTTTTTGTTTACCATGGATTTACAAATTTACTTTATAATATTATTAAAAACTCGTTTTATAGCAAAGATTTAGCGATCCTGATGGACGGTAGGATTTGCTTTAGAGAACCAAACACTAATCCTCTTGTTTTGCTAAGTTTTGGCTCTTACTTTGTAGCCATCGTGTTTGCGTCATCTGCTTACGTCGTGGCTTTTAAGTCATCGATTACGTCATTATTTGAAATTATGAAGCAATCAAAGATTCTGATATGCCATGTCTATCCGTCAAATTGTGATGCTCTCAAAAACAGAAATATGGAAAAGTAATCTTATTAGCAAAATTTACACAAACAAAGAGCATAGGCGGTGGCGGTGAGGCATATCATTGGTTATGAACTCTTCCCTCAAGAGAACTATTTTAAAAAATACTTTTCATGAATGATTATTATATTAATTCGAAAGTAATTTACTAAAAGAATTATTGTTGAAGTATATGTGTGTTTACAAAAGACATTGAAAAACAGAGAAAAATTAAAAAGCAGAAGAAAACAAAAGTTAGCATCTCTTAGATTAATGGTTTTGAACACCAAGATGACAACATGCACGTGGACACACATATGATTTAGATTAAAAGAGACTTTTGACATTACTAAAACCAAGCAATTTTATGTGGTATAATATTTGTGCTGCTTTTGTTGAATTTTATTTTTGTGTCTGTGAATTAGGCAGGGCTGATGGAGTAGAGTTTGATTGCTCATAAGTTCAAGAGACTTTGACGAGGAACACTTTGATAGATACATTTTTTTCTTCTTTAACTACCCTTTTTGATAAAACTCATCTTTCATACAAAATAAGGACATAGATGCAATATGAACAAGTTACAAAACAAGACAACTTATTTTGATCTCATTCATTGATGAGATCATGTTCTTGGGAAAGAAAAACATAAGTTGATTTTCTTGAAGAGTTTCTGTATCCTCGTGTAAAAGGATTCAGCTCTTTTCTTCTTGACAGTCTCTTGACCCAATCTAGTCTCAGTCACTGGACCCAGTACTTGGCTCACCTAGAAACATATCAAGAAGTTTTGAGTGTTAGCACAAAATTAGTATGGTTAACATCTAATTTAGGGGTTAATCATTTAATTGCTGTCTCAAAGAAAGAGAGGTAATAAAGCTCACCTCTTGAGTTATCGGCACTAACTTGATTGTTGAGTTAGGAGATTCTTGTAGCGCTACGCGATGATTGGAGCTACCAAAACTACCACAAGTGCTCAAAGTTTGAATTGAGATCTGTCAAAAGAAACAAAAGTTTCGCATTTTTAGGATTTGAAAACAGAGGATTTATCAGTAGGCACATAATGAAACTTTTTGCTTACTGTTGTTGTTGTAGAAACCGAATCAGAATCGCTATCATCATCACTGGTATGACCAATCATGACACCGGTTACTGGCGGTTTAGGTCTGTAGTTGCTGCAATCTTCTTGCACAGAAAGAACGTTACTCTGCTCAACATCATTTAACATATTGTTAAAATCATCATCTGACAGATTCTTAAAAGTATTGCGCATCACATCTTCGAACTGAGCTTCTTCCTCCAGATGAAGAAAGCCACTAAACAGAGGCGGATTCTCTAACACTTCCATATGAAGCGGTTCAAACGAAAAACTCTGGAAAAAAAGAAAGAAAGGAAAAACACATTAAGTCCTTGTCAAATTCACTATGACTAAAAGCAACAAATATGGTTTTAGAAGAAATGAAAAAAAGCCAAAATCACCTCGAATCCAGTTAAATTTTGAGATTGACCCACTTCAGATCCTGAACTCAACGCTCCAGAGTTGTTCACATCAGTAATTGAAGAGTGACAAATCTCATTACCAGGAGGAGAAGACATCTCACTCTCTGCACCTTTAAACTTAAGTTTACAGATCGTATATGCCATACTCTGTACGAATCAAATACAACCCAAAAAGAGAAATCAATCAACCAATCAAATCACACAAAAATCAAGAAACAACAACAACAACAAAACTTAAAATTTTTGGATATTTATGGAAAGTTACCTGATCAAAAGGGGACAAGTGGTACTCGTGCATAACCCAGTTGGTCTTGGACTTATTAAGGTAAAACATCAAAACCCTTTTCTCACCGATCTGCTCTCCACCTCTGTTCATGATCTTACCGGATTTACCAGTTTTCTTCCAGAACCCAGATTTGGTCTTCCTGATCTGTTGACCACCTCTGTTGTACTTCATCTCTATACGACCGAACAAATACCAAACCTGATCTCTCGTCTGAATCATCGCCTGAGCTAAAAAAATCCAAAAAAAAAAACAGAGTGAAAAAAATCTCAAAATCAGAACTTTGATATAACATCTGAACAAAAATCCAAACTTACAAGGTAACTCCCAAGGATCGAAGCTGCAGATGTTGACAGTGCTGATGACTCGATCGACCTCGCTAGTGTCCACGTCGAGATTCTTTGGTCGGAGGTAATCGACGATGAGCTCTACGTTCGTCGGATGGAATCTGTACCCAACCGCCGGATCCGCCATTTTTATTCAAAACTCAGATCAGAAAAAATATAACAGAGAGAGAGAGAAAGATGAGAATATGCTAGGAGAGAGTTGTGTCCATTGTTTGGTCTGTTCTGCAACTTTTGAAGACGCGAAGAAGATGAGATTTATAGGCGTCTCCGATATTTTCGGTTAAATATTTTTCTTTTTTATAAATGAAATAAAATAAGATAACTTACTAGATACGACAAGACATTCTCAAAGGGTTTTGTAGATAGTACGGTAGTAAAATAATCTACTAAATAATAATATCATTACACAAATACGTGGCAAGATTGTTGTTTCTTCTCGTCCACTCATTTTTTATTTATTTTCTTATTGGTTCATTAGTACAATACACATAAAATCGACATTGCTGTGATTCAGCAACTCAACAACCTTTGATTCATCAATATAGGAAAAAAATGTCAGCTATTAAAAAAGAAACTGAAAATTTAGGTTACTAATCATTTTGATCTTTTGTTGTTGTTGTAGAGATATGATAACCAAACTGTCCATCTCTGTAGATGATAAAAATTAGATTTCCTAAAAGATATAGAACATGATCTTTCAATTTTATATGGGTCTTTTGACGTACGATATTGTGAAAATAGAATAGAAAAGATATAGAACATGATCTTTCAGTTTTGGTAGATTCGGTGTCTGATCAGCGTCTGACATATAGATTTCAGAGAGTTAGTCCACTTGTCATGTGACAGTTGTTACTAACCAACACGTAATGTATGTCAACATAATTTTTCTTCACTTTTATTCTCTCCTGTGATCAACATTACTTGTTTTGTTTACTCTTTATGATATTTTATTGGCCGATTAGAGATAAACATAGAATTATCTTCCTTTTTGTTATATATGTTATTAACGTTTAATGTCAGATGTCTCATCATTTATGTCGAAACAAAAAAAAACATTGATTCGGTTGTTAAATAGAAGGGTTGATTGAAGCTTCCTGGAAGGTGCCTAAAAATAACCATAAAAATACAATATAAATGTGAATGTTTTACTTTTGCACTTTTGTAGATTGAGATAAATCATTTTCTGCTTTTTTGACGTGTCCCTTACCAAAGAGTCAGGGAGTCATCCCTGTACCTAGGCCTTTTTTCCTGCTTCGTGTTTTGGAGAGTTGGTATGGTTGTGTTTTCTGGTTTGGATGCTACTTCTCTCTGCTCCAGTGATGCCTTGTTGTTGTTGTGTGCGTAACAGATCAGTATGTTCATCTCCTACTCGTTTGAAGGGGTGCAGTTTATGGTCTTCGTGTGCTCTTGCTTCTTAGCTCAGCTTCAGCTATTGCCGGCGTCGTGGTAGTATCTGTGGAGTGAATTTGTGTCTATTGCAGGTAGCTCTTGCTGTCTTTTAACCCTTGGTGCAGGCTCTATTTTAGTTGTCCTAGTGTAGAGTCGTGTCGTTTTAGTATCTTTCTATCCTCCAATGAACTCTTGTATGANGATAAATCATTTTCATATGATTATCGCAATGATCATAGATTAGTCAACACATAATCCTTACGTTTCTAATGTGTACAATCTCTAAAATATCAAGAAATGAGTTTTGAAATTAATATCATGTCTAGAGTCGAATATAGATACAAATTTAGTATTCCTCGCAGTCTACCAAACCATATAACAAACCCCCAAAATATATATATATATATATATATATATAT
>OVAP01008121.1:0-10159 GCA_900406295.1 Aurinia saxatilis
TCTTGCCCAGAAGAAGATTGAAGAGCTATCAAATCTGAATAAAAGCTTGCTCGTGAAAGAGATTGAATTACAGAATGTTGTTTGCGAAAATCAGGAGCTTAAATCCAGAGAGGCTTCATCGCTTAAGACAATAGAGGAACTAGCTGATCTTAAACAGAATTTGGTTTTTAACGAAAATGAGTTGAAGAATGCAATTGTCAAAAATGAGGAGCTGAAGGCCAAAGCTGCCTCATCACTTCAACAGATTGGAGAATTGACAAATCTTAAACAGAGTTTACTTGATAAAGAGAATGAGTTGCAGGATATTTTTCATGAGAACGAGGAGCTCAAGGCGAAGGAGGCATCTTCTTTGAAGAAGATTGATGAGTTGTTACATCTCGAGCAAAGTTGGTTTGAGAAGGAAAATGCATTTCAAAGAATTAATCAAGAGAATCAAGAGCTTAAGGCGCGGGAAGCTATAACCGCAAAGAAGATAGAGGAGTTGTCGAAAATGAAAGAGAGTCTACTTGAGAAAGAAAGCGAGTTGCAAACTGTCATTCAGGATAACATTGAGCTGAAGGTCAGGGAGGCTGCTGGGCTCGAGAAAATCGAAGAGTTATCAAAGTTGCTAGAAAAAGCTTCTGCCACACAAGAGAAACCAATTGAGAATGGCAAGGTCAGTGACATCGAAAAAGATTATGACTTGGTACCAAAAACAGAAGAATTTTCAAGGGAAAAAGGTCTCAGGTACATAGAAGAGATTATTAGAAGTGATCTTTCTCATAACAGGACCGGAGAACAAAAAGTAGAGGAAATTCCAATGGAAGCCATTGATAAACATTTGAAAGAAGACACAGCAATTGATTGGTTAGTTCACAAAGTTGAAGTGGTAAATAAAGGAGATAAAGACCAAGGTTCTGTGGAAGGAGAATTTAAGATGTGGGAAAGCTACCACGTGGAAAAGAGAGAAGCTTCTTCAGAGAGAGAGACAGAGCATGACTTTGCTGAAGAGGATGATGAATCGAAAGGAGAAAGCAGTGAAAACTTCGATCAGTTAAGCAATGGCATGTATTCATCAGAACTCACGGAAGATGCGGGAAGTCTGCTCTCGAAGGAACAACAGCAGAAGAAGAAGAAACCTCTGCTCCGGAAGTTTGGAAATTTACTGAAAAAGAAGAGTACAAGCAGCAGCAGCAGCAGCAGCCAGAAATAGAGCTATATCTGATGAATACTATTTCCATCTCTTTTGCAACTGGACATTCCTTGGTTGTTTTGTCTCAAATATTGTAAGAGTATAGCTCCAAATTCGATTTAAGGTGTTTGATCTCTGCTTTCTGGAGAATCTTATAAGATTGTCAATGTCTCTTCTTTGTTCCCACAAGCTGAGATATAATTGACTAATTTCTATCTAACAAAAGGCTTGACAGACATGCGTAACAGAAAGAAAGAGAGAAAAGACGAGGATGTCCAATACGACGCATCTTTGGACTCGCGTTTTCTTCTTCTCATCAATCAATGGAACATATAATATGGTGAGACAAGCACCCTTTCGAATGTTAATTTGCAATATGGTGTTCTTCAAAACAACATAGTGAAAAATAACCGTTTTCGGTTTAGTTTTTTTTTTAAATGATAGTTTTAGGTTCGAAGTGGTTTGATTTAATTTTTGTCGATTTACATGTTAGTTTTGAAAAGAAAAAGAAAAAAAGAAAAAGATTTCCTTTTAAATTGGTTTGATTGTAATAATTTAATTAATTTTTTAAAGAAAATAAAGTATTTTTAATAATTTAATAGATATTAAAAGATCTCTTATTTTTTACCTATCACATTCTCTACGAACTTATGAGTTGAGAGAGGATAGGAAAAGAGAGACCTTTGTTTAAATTTTTCTCTAATACCATCACCTGAGGTGGTATTTATACATGTTCAATTTTAACTACAATTTGTCTCTCAAATCCTCCAAAATTGTTTTTGATATAATTTAAAAGCAAAATTTCAGTTTTCCAATAAAGTGAGATTTGAAAGAGTTTTTATAAACCATGAACCCAATAACCTTGGAATTCAGATCATTTTAACAAATATAAGATCTCATAAGACAATTTCGAATCATTTTAGAGAATCATCAATTCAATAAGATGAGATTTGAAAAAGAATTAAAATCATTACAAATCACTAATCCAATAAGCTCCCCCTAATTTGTTTCGAGAGATATTAGAGACAAAAAATGTGGAAAATAATGGTCTTCAAATGTTTATGGGAAATTTTTTGAAAACTACCACTTTCGAAATCCTTTTTAAAAATATTTTCAAAATTACCACTATTTACCAAAGTTAATTTTTTTTTATAGTTGACAAATTTGTTAGGATTTTAGGGCTGAATATTTATTAAACTTAGGGTTTCTAGGGTTTATGGTTTAGAGTTCTAGAGTTAGGGTTTAATTTTAAAGGTTTAGCGTTTAGATTTAAGGGGGTTAGGGTTTCTTTGGGGTGGAAAGACTTTTTAGAGTTTATGATTTTAGGGTTTTTAAACCTTAAACCCTATAAATAGTTTACATTTAAACAGTTGTATTTTTGAAAATTTACCTCGTTCTCATGATGTTTTTTTGAAAAGTAATACACAAAAGTGGTATTTTTGAAATTCTCCCAATGGTTATTGTGGGATCAAAAGACCAACAAACCAGCGAACAAGATAAAGGAGAGTTAGGTAACGGCTTTGAGAAAATCTACTCATTCTTATGTTTTTATTTCTTGGTTTTCTGTGTTTTTTCCGTTTTGTTCATTGTATTGCTTTAATTGTTTTTCCTGAAATCGTATAATTTGATATTTTCGTGGTAAATGACGGATGCTTTTAGTGGACAACTTTTAACTCATATGGTTAAGGATCATATACGATGGATACTGTATATTATATATGGAAGATGTATATTTGATATATGCTTTCAAAGCATAAAAAACACAAAAGAGTAGTAACCAATATATCTCGGTTTAGGCTTGCAGAGGTGATGTGCGCCTCAAGATATGAGGAAGAAGTGGCGGTTCCGCCATTGTTGAGCTTGAACAAGCCCAAGTAATTTTTTACTTATGCTCTTCTCTTGTCTTTGTCCACTTTTATAGAAAAACTAGATGAGTACCCATGTTATGCACAAGTTTTATTCGTTAAATATTTTTTCTACAGTCTTATAAATCATGCAACCATCATTATTTTTGTGTGTTACTCTTTAATATTCCAAAGTTGAAAACAATTTAAATTAGTTGCGTTTACCGTTCCACTAATACCTATATCCTAATTGTGTTTTAATTTGGAAGCAATTCTTATAATTCTAATCCAATTAGGCAATATTTATCCAAATTTTTACTTCTTAGGTATGTAATATATTTTATATAAAGCAAAAAATATATGTCATGTAACAATAGGGAGTCACTAATACAAATGAATTAGTAAAACAAATCACCCCAACTTAAGAGGAAAACAACATCACTGAAGTCCCATTCTAAGTATTTGAATGGTCAAGTGGCCGTTCGGAAACTTTGCTTAGAAAGTTGGGTAAGGGGCCACCGGAACGTGATGTATATATATATTTTTTCTTTCTCTTTGTTAATGGCCAAATGATTTTTAATTTGACGAAATGGATCATCAGAATGTAAATCACGGATCGCTGGAAAATACACACACACATATATATATATATATATATATATATTTATTTAAATATCATTAATTAATTAAGTTATCATTCATTAATTAAATTGTCATTAATTTTAAGAGAAGGACATGTGTCATTCTCATAGAGAACCACATGTCATTGCCATGGAGAGTGCTCTTATATTTTATATTGTAGATTAGTCCCTTCATTTACTACATCGCCAACTATAGGTGAGGTTTTTCATTTGCCTGCCCAAAAAATTAATACTCTCTCTGTTTCATATTATAAGTTGTTTTTCCTAAAAACGTGCATATTAAGACAATTTTAACTTTTTACTTTCTCTATATAATTTTTTTTGTCTCTTTATTTAATAAAAATATAAAAAAAATAATTTTAAAGTTTTACTTTTATAATTAAAACTTTTACTTTTTGTATTGGATCTTTAAAACAACTTACAATTTGAAACAACAAAAAACCTTCAAAACTACTTATAAGTTGAAACAGAAGGACAACTGTGTTTTCATAATGATAGAAAAAGTTTAATACTTCATAATAAATGATAATTTTTATTATTATACAATATTCTCTAAATCTACACCAATAATTTTTTTTTTCCATCTAAACTTTTATTTATAACTTGGAACTTATACAAGACCGTTGGTTTCGTGGAGACAACCCGAAACCCAAAAGAGGGGAGCTTGAAGGGTTACACGAGGAGAGATCTTGAAAGAACCTAGCTAACAGCAACCTACTAATGACTCGATAAACTAGAAACAAAGCCAACAACAAAGGGAACTAAAACACAAAAAGTCTAACTCAAATCTTCTCAAAAAGCCAATCGTTAGAAAGCTTACTCCAAAATTGATTTAGGTAGCTCGAGATATGGAACCGGTAGGGGTCACGTTCTACTGCTCACGCCCGATATCTTCTTGGGGTCGAGAGCCAAAGATCACCAAACCGATCATACCAAACTCAGTAACCGCTATGACCCACAGAGGGTTTCAGAGACCGCTACAAAAGTAGAACCACACTCCAAAGACCAGCCTAGTGAGAGGGTAACAAGCAGAACACACATCCTCTAGTCGACCATGCTAACAAACCAACGGGAGCAGAACAAATGTGAAACTGAGAGACAAGAGACCAGGGAAGAAGATAGTCATTAACCACATAGTACACCACTTATCACTACAAAAAAACAGGTTGATTGTGACGACATGTATAGTTGTAAAGTAGTAGCAAAGAGGTCCAAAAACGACTGTTTAGGGACTACAGAAGGTCGTCGCTTTTGAATCATCGGAAAATCAAGTCGTCGCAAATTGGTTGGAAAAGCGACGGATTTGTACCATACACAGTGGTTAACATAGCGACTATAAAGTGACTACTTATAGTTGTAAAGATCAGTTGCAAAACAGTGGCTTTTAGCATTTCCGACTACATAAGGACTGCTTGTAGTCATAAAGGAGTTGGAAAGTAATCACACAGTTTTGCAACCAAGTTCGAACTGTGTTTAGTGTGACTAAAATGCGACGGCTATTGTAAGACTACATGAGATTGTAGATTAGTTGGTATGTCGTTGTTTTTTATTTATGACCGTAATGTGACTGCTGTTTGCGACGGATGTGCAACTGATTTATCAGGCTATTGTCCGACATTTGTTTTGTTGTGTAAAGCAAAAGCGACGACATATGAAAATGTATGTTTTTCCCAGGCTATTTGTAATTTATTATGATTAGAGATAGTAAATAAATTTTATGGAAACCAAAAGCTTTATACACAAAAGGATAAAGTTAATTATGGCCAAACATACAGAAAATTTTATGTTCTACAGAAATTATGAGAAGACTTTTATGGAATAGAATTGGCCGATGGTGTGCCGTTAACTATCGACGGACCATTGGGAGAGGTGGATTGGTGCGGGGAGTCTATGAACGATGCCATACCCGGAACATTCACCTTGAGAAAAGAAACAACTTTGTCCATGTACTGCATCTGCTGAAGGCTCTCTTGTTCTCGCCGAGCCAGCTCCTCGTCTCGTCTTTTATTCTCCGCCTCTTGTTCCTCGATCCGCCGGTTCGCTGCCGCAAGCTGCTCTGGCAATTGAGTGATTCTCGAGGATGAGGAAGAGGAGGTGTACGGATCCTTGCCCTTCCCGTGGGTACGGGACAGCCTTCCAAGGCCATACAGATTTCCCTGGTCATCAGTGATAGTGGGCTCAAAGAAAATCTGATTCATCTCGTCTGTACTGAGTTCCGGAGGCTGTGAAGTGCCGTCGGAGATCAAAGATGGATCACCGGCACGCTGAGACAGCTTCTCTGGCAAGGTCTTCTCATAATTTTCCCCAATCATCTTCGCCTTTGCATCGACATAGGACCCATCTTTCTTTGTATGGGTCCACATGAAAATCTCTCCAACGGCGACAGCTCTTTGAAGTTCTTCCTCCTGCATAAAACATAAAAACAGAATCAAACCAAAAAGCAGGTAAAAAGAAACCAAAACATGTAAACAGAATTGATGACAAAAACTGAAACTGAAAACTGAAACCAATAAAGCAAAACAGAAAAGTAAAAACACGATCTGAGCAAAAGATGTTGGGCCAGCAACATGTTTTGCATTGCCTAGGCCACCCCGCTCAAATTTACGAGAGTCTGGTGCATTCTTGCTTCTCTCTAACGCTTCATCTGTTTCAAAGTACTCATAAACTTCCAAAGTTCTTCCCCAATCCATCGAGGTTTTGTGACGTGTCGATGTGTCCTCGCATAGCTCACCAAGCCTTTCAATCGGCTGTTACATATCGCATCAAACCCCGCTCACACTTGTTCTGTGAGCATTGGATCCCAATTGTAGTGGTACTACAATGAAAGGGGAACAAAATAAAATTAGTGAGTACACATAAGATCTGTTAATAAAAAATGAGAAACAGTAAGGTAAAAGATAGATTCTAAAAGCTTTTACAATGGTATATATAAGCATAATCAACACGTTACTGGTTCCAAAGCAAAAAAATAGAAGAAAATAAGAATACAACCTAAATGAATCAGAGTTGTCAAGGAAGCAAACTTACCGCTAGTTGAGTGAAGTATCTGTCTTGGATGTCTGGTGGTGTGACTTGCAAGTGTAATAAGGTCCATCAAATTTGGCCTTCAAAATCTTACACACTTTCTTCACTATTATCTTGTCATGAAGATCAAACCTAGCACAGAGAGAAGGCAAGCATTAGGCATTGACAACATCAGAACAAAGCACGAGCAAAATGATGAAAGGATTCGGTTTTAACCCTAAAACAGTTAACTGTTACTATAAAACCAGTAAAGAAGTCATCTCCACCCCTGAGTAACTAAAGCAGAGCCCTAAATCACAGTCCTCTTACTCTAAAAACCCTATAGACCCTAAAGCAACAAAGGCATAAAGTAAAAATGATGAGAGGCTTACCATAAATCCTCGCCTCGTATATGTGAGAGTCTGGGGAACAATGCATCACGCCCTTGCATGTTCGGCAAATCGTTCAGAGAAAACTGAGCTTGAGTTTGAACTTGAGGTTGAACGGCGGCAGAGGACTCGTGGATTTGTTGTTGCTGCTGTGGTGGAATAGTTTTCGTAGGTAATCTGGAGAGGGTGAGGGAGAGGCTGAGGAGAAAGAAATCGGGAGAGTCTGAGGAGAGGCGGAGAAAAAATTAGGGTTACGAATGGGAAAGAGAAAAGGGATTTTTTCTTAATCAGATCTAAAAAAAGTAGACGACATAAGGTCGTCGCATTTCAGTGGGAGTTAATGTGACCCAAATGCGACGACAAAATCAATACACGGCAATAACCTAAAATTTGGGTTGGTTTAGACGCGGTAAAAACCGAAAATTTGGTTAAGCCTCGAGAACAATAGTTGTCGCAATATCGTGGCTTTTTTTAACCAAGCGTCACAAATTAGTGGGACAATTTGCAAATAAAGTCTCAAGTCAGTGGCAATTGAGTGTTTATTAACCCCTAAATTACAAAATTGTATATTTAGCTTCTTAGGAAAATTTATATCATGTTAGATGTTGGGACCATGATGATACTTAGTAAAAAAGATTTCAATGATCCTAACATCATATTTGTAATCATCAATATGAAATCGTTCACATATTCGTAAAGATTGTATAGTGTATGTGAGGAATTAAGGAAAATTTTTTTTCATCATTATAGGTTGTTAATTTTGTCTAGCAATAAAGAATATGTAATAAGTTTATTGTGAACTTATACTGAAACATATCAAATTTAAATTTTATATGATGGCAGTGGCAAATGAGTGGGACTTTTTGTATCATGTCGTCGCATTTGTGTGGCTTTAATTATATTCGTCGCATTTAAGTGAGATTATTTGCAAACGTAGTCTGAAATGAGTGGAAAATCAGTGGTTATAAAGTGGGAAATCAGTGGTTATTAACCCCTAAATCACTATAATCTTGAATTTAGGTATTTATATGTAAGTAGTACAACGTTTTGAGGTAAAACTGGTTTCAATAAACCAAAAATCATATTCTTAATCATCTATATTAAACCGTTCACTTATTTTTAAAGATTGATTACAAATGATTTCATATAATCAATGATGATATATATGAATGTGAGGAAGTTTTGAAAAATCAATGTTCATCATTTTAGTTTCTTATTTTTGCCTACGAATAGAACATATGAAAATAGTTTATATGTAATCATTTAAGCTAAACATACCAAATTTAATAAACAGGAAGATTATTTTTTAAAAGTGGTTGGGAAATAGTGGGATTATTAATCTAGTCGTCGCATTTTAGTTGCATTTGTAAGGCTGTGGAGGCAAAAGAGTCGGGTTTTTTTGCCTTAGCGTTTTTGCCAAGAACAATTCCTTCAAATTAAATGATTTTTTTTTTAATTCCTACAAAAATATATATTACTTTAAATACTATGTTCTTCACAATTATATTATATGACATAAAAATGATATTATGTAAGTCGTTTTTATGATTAATAATTTGATCGTCACATTTCCGTGGCTTTGTTTTATGGTCGTCGCATTTCTGTTGCTTTGTTTTCTGGTCGTCGCATTTCCGTAGCTTTTTATAAGGCTGTGGTTGGAATTCTGTTAGATTTTTTGGCCTATTTTTCCAGAACAATTCCTTCAAATATATATAACTTATTATCAAATTCAGAATTGATTTATATGGTATCCATAATGCTTCTTTAAACATAAAAAGTAGATTTTATAAGAGTGGATGAAATGTCGTGTTATTAGATTACATTATTCACTTTAAATTTCTTCTTCTTCTTCTTCTTCATCTTCATCGGAAGACAAGAGATTACATTGAAATTCATCTTCAGGTTCAGCGTCTCTCACTTCCGCATCTAAATAGTCGAGGGGATTGCTGTCATCAGCCAAAATATTTACCAGTATATCTTCCACCGGTGTGACATTATCGTCATTCTCTTGTTGTAGGAGAATTAATTTTTTTCCTTTTTCTTTGTATTGCCCCTAGGATTTATTTTTACAACATTTAGCCACGAGCCTCTTGATGCCCTCGTTTATGGGTACAGAATGTAAGAAACTTGATCTGTCTGAGAAGCTGGTACAATAATTCATTTATTATATATAGTTTAATATGTCCGATGTAAATATGAAATTACAAAATTAAATATTTTTTAAACAATATGTACCAAATATAAAAGGCTCGTATTTGTGATATCTTTTAGTTGAGAGTACGTCTACAATTCCCCACTCTCGAATCCGTGTTCCTCTCCTAATCATGGGATCATACCATTCACATTTAAAAAGGGTGATCCTCAAGCCCAAAATTCCCTAGTATCTGAGTTGTATGATATCTAGTAGATTACCATAGAAATCATCTTCATCAGACGCATCAGAGTAATTTTGGCCTCGAACGCATACCCCATAGCTAATTTTTTGTTTCCTCTGTCCAGACTCGCACGTATGAAATAAATAATCTCTTGTAAAATACATAGGCCATGACTTGCCGTAGGTTCTAGGGCTTGCACTAACTCATCCACCCAAGTGGGAAATTGCTCTTGGTTGCTGGTCCTGTTTTTTTTAATACTCGTTCACCTACAATTGGTTATATAGTTNTTAATACTCGTTCACCTACAATTGGTTATATAGTTATTCAATAAATAATATATATTAAAAAATGTTACTGTGTCTGTATTGTATTGCTCTGAGAACTAAAACTTACGTATAGTCTAACCCATGCTGGAAATTCATTGTCTAGCTTCGTCAACACCTCCTCATCTGATATGTGAGGATTATAATATCGAATTTCTTGTTCGTGTAAACTGCGTTTAAAAAAGGAAACACATGAAATCATCTCAGACGTCCTATAAATTGACGATTGAACTGGTATAATCAATCAAACATACCTCTCTAATGGACAAAAATATTCACAGTTACACAACACATACGCATGCGCACATTGGTAATCCTCATCTGAGAACCAATTTTTTTTTGCTTTTCCACCGAGCCGACCCACATGAGTAAACATGTCTGGTACTTGAACAAGATATGTAGGGACGTCACCT
>OVAP01008122.1:0-10157 GCA_900406295.1 Aurinia saxatilis
ATTCGGGTATCCAAACTGGAACCGAACCTAAACAAAAATTTGAAAACACCCAAACCGGTCCTATAGTATTAAACCTGAAAATTCGGAAAACCCCACCGGGACCGAGACTCTTTCCAGGCCTATTTCTTAGTAATAAATGGATCACACGCACACTTGACTGGGCCAGGCCCATATAAGGATTTGACCCGAACCTAACCCGAATCCACCTACTTGACCCGACCCAGGAGGTTGTGGCAGCACAGTGTTTGTCTCTTTGCCTTTCCCTCCGGAAGAAAAAGCTAAACGGAGCCCTAGACTCTGTGTTTCATCTGTCACCAACATTTTTTCTCTCTTTGCTTCTTCAATGGAGACGATGGATACCACAAAAACCAACGGCTCCACCTCCTCCGCGAGATCGATTTCTCTTCCGAACCAGCCAGATTACAGTAGCAAGCCTGTTCAGGTCTTCTTCTTTCTTCTTTGTTTTCGTTAAGCTTGGTGGTGCTTTTGCTTTTACACTCTTTCTTTGTTTTCGTTTATAGCCCTTGGATGTATTATTGGTTTCTGATTGTTGAAGAAGGCTTAGCATTTTGTTGTAATTGGTTTCACAAGTGGTGACTGTGTTTAAACCGAGCTCAGATACGTTTATTCTAGGAGCTTAACTTAGGGTTTTTATAACACTGTATAGTATAAAGAATGAAGAAATTTGATGTTGATTCGCACTTCTTTGGGTATTATATGGTGATTACTGGGTTGGCTAGGCGAATACTTAGTGGAAGCGAAGATATTTGTAGTATTGGGGTTTCGTTAAATGTGGTTTCGTTCCTTGTTTATTATAGGAGGCGTTGAAGCATTTGGCATCTATTAACCTCAGAGAGCTGTGTAACGAGGCGAAGATCGAGCGTTGTCGTGCAACTAGAGACTTGGCTAGCTGCGGAGAGTCTGTGCGTTATGTGTTAAACCCATGTGGACATGCTTCCTTGTGCAGAGAGTGTTCTCAGAGGTGTGATGTTTGTCCAATCTGTAGAAGTTCCTTATGGGAAGATGGAGATAGACTTCGGCTTCGTCTCTACTATGAATGTGTTGAAGCTGGTCTTATTTCTCAGAATAATGAAGAGGCGTCACAGGATTCTGATGTTCAGCGGCTCTATTCCCTGTTTGATGTTGCCATGAACAACAATTTGATTTCTTTGGTTTGCCATTGTATCCTTCTGTTGCATTTATGCTCTTTGTCAGTCATATGCCTCTCCTGTCTGATACTTCATGCATCTCTTGTACATTTGTATGCATGTTATTGTCTCATATACAGCTCTGACATAGGCCTTTGCATTTAGAACCGTGTCTATATGGGGAATATTGTACTGATAGGTTCATATAGTTTACAATAGTTTCTTTTTCCTCCCCCCTCCCCCCCCCTCTTCTGTGATAAACATTATGTGCATAACTGCATATTGATTTTTTCATCCTCTGAGAGGTATGTTATGTTCAATGTATATATGGGATCTCCTTGACAGAAAATGAATAGATATCACCAATGTCTGTATGGATGAGACAGCTGTATCTAGTGACCCGGTCATTGCTTTCTTGCTGGATGAAGTTGTTGTCAAAGATTGGGTTAAGCGTACATTCCGGAATATCTTGGCTGAGCTTCAAGAAATCTGTATCCTTTTAGCTGTTAGAATTTTTAATTTTTTAGTCCTATATTTGTTCACCTTGAGGTCTGTCTATCTTTAATATTGGTTCTCAGATAGTCTTGGAACAAACGAGATGCAAGCGTCGTTAGATAAGCTGCTAAAGTGTTCGAAACAGGTGGCTGGCATATTTAGTGTGCTTGAAGTTATGGAGTCAGCTTTTAAGGGTTCTGTTTCACGTCAGCTTCAGGATGTGCAGAAGCTTGAGGAGAACATTGGAAAAACAAAGCAGGTCAGCTAAGATTTTACTCCATTTATATCAAAAAGACTATCTTTACTTCACAAGAAACATCCTGTGTAGATTGAAGTTTCCTGTAAGCATCATCTTTAGTTTGTCTTTGTAACTAAAATGGGCAGTTGTTTCTGTATTCAGCTTGCAATAATGTTTGTAGTGCAATAGCTTTACATATAGATATGTAAAAGACACGGTAGTTAGTAGTCTTAAACCATTGACTTGGATCTTGGTGACTATATCCCAAGTCCTGTGACGTTTGTCTTCATTTTTTTCTTATGTCATTAGCATGTTAGTGTAAGCATTTTGGGTGAATGATACCCAGAGATAACTGTATGGCTGTCTTAACTATATCAGCTCTTCAGTTATTGGGCAAGATCACTGTGCTTTTGGTGTGTTTACGCTATTTCTGTTTTTGATTTCAGCATCTGGACATAATGGTCTGGTGCATAAGACACGGTTTTCTGGAAGATGTGAAGTCTCGGTATTCTAATTTCAAGTTGTGGAATGCTCTTGTACATGAAGGGAAATCAAATGCAATCAAGCGTGCATGGCCTGACGCCGTAGACCAGTCTTCGGATAGCAATGTACAGGCTTCCCTCTTCATTGAGGATGCTTTAGAAAATCTTGAGAGAGAGCCAGAGTACAGTCAGGAAATAGGGGCAGACCTTGAAGTTGGATGTTTGCAGAAAAATGAGAGATCATTTCTTAGGTCCAAAATAGAGGGAAATTCAGGATCTTATCCATTTGAAAATCTTAGGAGTGCTGCGGATATACTCTTTCTACATGGCAGTTCAGATTTGGTTGTTGCGAAGCAAGCAATTGTATCCTTTTATCATCGCCTATACTTCACTTTACATTGCACTTTAGTTTTCAAAAATACTCAAAATCAATTCCTCCTCTCTGGTTTCCCTGACCAAATAATAGTTTCTTTACTACCTTTTTGATCGGCATTGGACTACGCCTGAGAAAAATTGGAGGCACATTATTGATGATTTTGCTGCTACCTTTGGCATAACCAGGCATTCACTGCTGGAGTCATTTGTATTTTTTCTTCTTGATGATCCCTCAGAGGAGGCACTTCAGGTACCTTTTGTCATTCCTAGGGAAAATTTATGGAAATATGAGTTTTTGTGCATGCTTTAATATTCTCGCTGAAATATACATGTGGTAAACTATACATCATGACATACAACATACATTGATCAGTGGGTGTAGCTTAAAATCTTTCTAAATTTTATTCAGGAAGCTTGTAGGATTCTTCCTGAAATATGTGGCCGAGAAACCTACCCCAAGGTTGCACAAGTTTTGTTAGAAAGAGAAAACTCTGAAACAGCTCTAATGGTTTTGCGTTGGTCTGGTCGTGATGGTGTATCAGAAATGGTTACAATTGGTGAAGCTGTCACAGCTCTTCGTGTCAGAGTGGAATGTGGTCTTCTGAGTGAAGCATTCACATACCAAAGGACACTCTGTTTGAAAGTAAAGGAAAATAAATTGAAAAATGGAGCGGGGAAACATGTGTCTGATGATCCAGAGAGCTGGAGTTGGACGCAGTGGATGGAGATACTTGTCAACGAATTCTGCTGTCTTTCTATCAGGAGAAACTTGGTTGATCGAATCATCGAGTTACCTTGGAACCCAGATGAGGAGAAATACCTGCGCAGATGCCTATTAGATTCTGCAACTGATGACCCCTCATCTTCTGTGGGTAGTCTTTTGGTTGTCTTTTATCTTCAGGTAAGTAATTATATATTCATGCTTAAACCAACTTAATTTGAACGGCTTCCGTTGAGAATGGTTTGTCAGTGCGAGAGTAGTTTTAAAAACAGTCAAATGTATATTAAGACAACAACTTACCTCCAGATCTTTAAGCTATGTGTCTCATCTGAAATAGGGGAAACTTTTAAATCGGGATCATAAGATTAGCTCATCCTACTAGTTACTGGTATAGTTTCTCGTTTTTACTATCTGGGCTTCAATAGTCTTTCGAGTTTGATGCGTTCTGGGATATTGATAGTAATTACTAATGAACAAGCATGGAATTGTTTGAACAACCAATTATACTGCATCACTATAAACTCTGCTTATACTGTGGAAATTTTTATTTTGTGTATGGTTGGATATTTTGGTCCGTCTTTGACTGGAACCTGTTGGTTTGTTTGCATTGTTGTAGCGCTACCGTTACATCCAGGCATACCAAGTCGATCTTAGGCTCCAGAAGATTGAAGAGGCTTTTGTATCTGATAATCAAGTTGAGGAAGAAGTTTTGTCCAGAATGCAATCACAGAGTCATTGGAGAAAAGAATTAGTTGTAAGTACTCCATCTTATTACAAGTGGATTTTCCGTTTTTCCTGGTTAAAGGTTACCTTTATAAATTTTTACCTTGCGTTTCGTGCTTCTGTCTCTCCTCCTTGCATTTATAGATTTTCGCCAGCCTCTTGAGTCTTGATACTTGCAGGATTATCTTAAATATTTGAAAATTGAATGTTTTATGTATATGCAAATATAACTTGATATTGGCTATATCAACTTGAAATTTAAATCCTCTTATGTTTTTGTTGCGTTGAAACAGGATAGAGCCATAGGTATGCTTCCAGCCATTCAGCAGCAGCAAGTTAGATCTGGACAAATTTCTGAGATGGAAGAAACATCTGAAAGTGCTTCTGAAGCAGCAAGAANTTAGATCTGGACAAATTTCTGAGATGGAAGAAACATCTGAAAGTGCTTCTGAAGCAGCAAGAAACTCTGATCTTCCTGATGCATCTTCGATGATTACTTCTTCAGTTCCCTTGTCTACTAATTCGGTCTTTCTCCAACGGGCAAAAGATGTGGGTGCTAGAGAGCCAATGGCTATTAACGGCAGTCCTTTTCAACCTAGTAATTTAATAGGAAATGCTTCTCTTGACGCTTCCCATGGAAGGTTATTTACAAGCATAAATAGAGGACATAAGAGTGAAGTTAAAAGCGTAACCAAGACTCTGAAGTCCAGTGAAGTGTCAACCCCGTTTAAAGATCTTAATAGAGCTCGTGGGAATAGCCAGCTCAAAGGAAAAAGAATTGAAGAAACTTCACCGGAGACAAATGTTGATAGATATATGGAGAATAATATGAGCTCTCCTTCTCTTCGCCGTGTCTTAGCTAGTAACAGCAACCATCTCAATGGATCTGCACAGAAACCGGAATCCACTTTTTTTGGGTCAAGGATTCAACCAGACAGAGAACTCCGCTCCCGTAACTTTGTTGACTTGGATGATCCGATGGACATGTCTTCAAGGTACATTCCCTTCTTCTTTTGGTGTACATTAAAAGTCCGTTTTAGTTTAGGATATATATAGGAACTGAGTATAATGAAATGTAGCTTGAAGGACAACATCAATGTCGTGGCCACTGAGAGCAGAAATAACAGCAGCGGATTGAGGTGGCGGTCTGATGAAGCAAGCGATGAGGAAGCTGAACCGAAGTGGGGCATGGAACCGACTAGTTCTGGGCCGGTTAAGACAAGTAGGAGACGTAGATTCACCGCTAGATGAAATAAAAAGATATCATCAAATTGTGTTAAGCTAGACAGAAAAGGCAAGTGATGTGAAGAGGGAGGAGAGATGGNTAAGCTAGACAGAAAAGGCAAGTGATGTGAAGAGGGAGGAGAGATGGTAGAGTGAGCTTTATTCTCCTGATTTTTTGTTTTGCGGTTGAAAAAAAAGAGTATGATTTTGTGTTGTATGTTTTTTTCTACTTTTTTTAGGTGTTTATTGGATTATCATTTCGATGAGCATGAGTAAAAAATTTACATCGGTGCAGCTAGATGAAATATAGTTGGATCTATTGAAAAAAAAAAAAAATCTTCATAATTCACTTGTATTCAACATGCTGCACTGATTTTTAAATTATCTACTAATTTTTTTATTTTTTTGTCATTTGCAAATCTAATATTTATTTTATATGATTTTTGATTTGATTAAATGAACACACACGACATATCAAATGAACACCTCTTACGAATAACTATTTCATGATACAGTTCTCCCTGCAACACAGATTCACCACGGACGGTCTTACATGTACCACATCTACAATGAACAACTTTCTGTCATGCACGAGACCACAGTGAACGGTTCTACCTACATCATTTCTAGACCTCCGTATGTCTGTGTTAAACTTAGAAGTATCCAATGCGTTTTAAAACAGCTTCCTTTCATCTCTCTTTCTTATTTTATGATGTATGAAAAACACAAAGACGAACTGATCCAATTTTTGCACAGTTAGTATTTGAATATGTAAATTGCTATCCACCATTATGACTACGAGACTCATACATTATTTTTCCATTCATGGTTTTGCTTTTCCAATTATTAGTCGTTTCAAAAGTTTTTGTTCCATAGCTAAAAAATGGAAAAGATTAGCCTCAAGGTTTTTATTTTATTTTATTTTCTATAAGCCCACAAGTTTATACTGAATTTATAACAAGACGTAAATATTCGTCCTAATTCTCATTGTGCAGCTTAAAACCCTAAACCTTAATCTTCTACATATAAATTCTTAAACCTAATTAAACCAGACCTCAATATTCTGCCTTGTTTAATTAAATTCATAAGCTCATACTAGGTTTTGGTGTGTCTCGTCGATCCTATCATGGCGACTCGTGAGTTTATGTCCCTTGTTTTAGATTCACACGATGCTTTCTTTTGAAGTACCTTGCTTGACGATTTTTTTTTTGTTTGCGTAGGTCTTCAATATGATTATAACAATTGTGAAATCGGTGTATTTTCCAAACTCACAAATGCTTACTGTCTCGTTGCCTCCTCATCTGGCTCCACAAACTTCTTCACGTACATACACTCTTGACATTATCTAATAAAAAGAGTTTAGACTTTATATATAACTTTTTGATGTTAAATTTCTTTTGTAGTGGTTTGGAGTCGAAGTTAAGAGATGTTATCCCCATTGTTNTCGTTGCCTCCTCATCTGGCTCCACAAACTTCTTCACGTACATACACTCTTGACATTATCTAATAAAAAGAGTTGATTTAGACTTTATATATAACTTTTAGATGTTAAATTTCTTTTGTAGTGGTTTGGAGTCGAAGTTAAGAGATGTTATCCCCATTGTCACAACTTCTATAGGAGGAACTCACACTATTGGTAGTCTATGTGTTGGTAACAAAAACGGTCTTCTTTTGTCTCATACCATTACAGACCAAGGTGATTTTTTCTTTTTCTTTTTCTTACAAAGTTATAGTTTTGGTTTGGAGTTTATGTTTTCTTATTTATTTTTGATAATGTGAATGTGAGTATAGAGCTTCAACATTTGAGAGATAGTTTGCCTGATGAAGTTATAGTCCAACGGATTGAGGAACCTCTTTGTGCACTTGGAAACGCTATTGCTTGCAATGATTATGTGGCTCTTGTGCATCCAAAGCTCGAGAAAGAAACCGAAGAGATCATTAGTGATGTTCTTGGTGTTGAAGTTTTCCCGCAAACCATTGCCAATAATGAACTTGTGGGAAGTTATTGTGCCTTATCTAATAAAGGTGGATTGGTAAGTAGACACTTTAGCAACCAACAACATGTTTGTTTTGTGGCATTGATCTTGTCTGATTTTTTATATTGGTGACTGTCTTTAGGTTCACCCAGATACCAAAGTGGAAGAAATGGAAGAACTAGCGAGTCTTCTTCAGGTCCCTTTGGTTGCAGGAACCGTGAACCGTGGCAGTCAAGTGATATCCGCGGGTTTGATTGTGAACGACTGGACTGCTTTCTGCGGGTCAGACACTACCGCTATAGAGCTCTCTGTTGTTGACAGCATCTTCAAGCCCATCCAGCGTCAGCCCGATTCTGTCATCACTGAAATGAGGAAGTCTTTGATCGATACCTATGTCTAAAGCAAGCTAGCTTCGTGTGTTTTATTTAGCTTTATGCCTAAATGTATTTTGAGAATTAGCTGCTCTTTAGGACTCAAGAGTTTAGTAGCAGATTTTGAGTGTTCTTTTTGAAATTTTTACTATCTTGCAGTTTCAGCTGACAATACTCTAATAAATTCTTGGTGACATGTTGCAAGAATTAGCAATTTCTTGGTGAACATTCTTTTGATTCTTGTCTTTCATTTCCAAAACTTTGGTAATAAAGTATTTTTTATTATTAGTATTTCAATAATTGTTCTTATAAAACCTCCAAACAACAGGTCTCCCCCTTCAAAATCCAAGGGGAGACAAAGTAGTTGAGAGATTCTATTCAAAGTAAGAAACAAACATGTGTGTGATCCATCCAATCCAAACCAATATCATATAGCAAGATAAAATTGAAACATTATATGTTGTGAAAGTTATTGATAAGGTCACAAAGGAAAAGTTCCAGTGTAGCGGATATGATCGAGTGTGCGACGCAGACCGTACTTACAAACCGCTGCATTTGCTGCTCTAAAACCTCCTCCATAAGCTGGAGACGCGTCGTGAGCTATCTGATGTTTAAAGAACTCTCCAAGTTTCTTCTCTACGTTTGATTTCCCTCCTTTCTTGCTAGAAGACGAAGAGGATGATGTGGCTGATGAAGTTGAGGGCATGTTTCGTGAGNTATCTGATGTTTAAAGAACTCTCCAAGTTTCTTCTCTACGTTTGATTTCCCTGCTTTCTTGCTAGAAGACGAAGAGGATGATGTGGCTGATGAAGTTGAGGGCATGTTTCGTGAGGTAGAATCTGAGAGGACTTCAGATTCAAGCCACATGTATGAGAGGACTTGGCAGATACCTTCCTCTACCTCAGGGTTAAGGTTCCTATACCCTGTAAACGAAACACAAATAAAATAAACAAATCAAGATTCTTTATCTTCTAGGGAGTAATAATTAAGAATGTTTATATGACCGATTTTCGCAAAATTAAATAGAAAAAAAAAAAAAAAACAGATCGAAAACCGAATTTCACACTCTTAATTTTTTTTGTAAGAAAATAAATTGATGGAGGTTGATAGACTTATATATAGTACGTACCTTTGAGCCTTAGCCATCCATGCATCAGCTCGTGGGCAAGAATTGCTCCGGTTAGTAATCTTCAGGCAGAAAAGTAATCATTAGGTTAATAATCATTCCCTATTCTTTTCTATTTGGCAATGCCAAGAAGCATAATTTTAGAATTGAGCAAGTAATGAATACCTTGGGAGGCCGTAAAGAACAAGAATCGCAGTGACTTCACATTTCCGCGTAAGCTTTTGAGGCTGAGTTTTCATACCAAGAAGACGGTTAGCACCAAGTTTCGGTCTTTTAAGAACCTGTCAAGAACCCCAAAAAAGAAACAGAGCAAATTTTGTTTAGTATCATAGACTAAAGCAAAATTTTCTAACAAGAAGTCAAAGAGACTTACACTTGTGACTGTTTGTTCTTCAGATAAACATAAACCCCTTGTCTCAGGCATGTGATGGTATCCCTATGAAAAAAAAAAGATAAAATCTAGTTAATATTTTGAAAGAAATTTTTGCAAAAGAGGGTTATGTGCAAGTGTAAAGATCAAAGATTTACGTTTTTCTCTCCTACAATAGCATCATTGAGAGCTTCTCTTTGAACAAGAAGCATAGGAATCTGTTGATCAAGTTTCATGTACATTCCTTCGTAATAGTCTCTTATAGCATGGTAAAGAGGTTGACAATCTCCAGTGTCTGTTATCGCGGTTTCCATACATTCTAAACATAGACTTCTCCCATCATCTAATGTGTAATATCTCACATCCCATGACTTCATCATCACAACACCAAAAAACAAAAATTGATTTGTGAAAAATACATAGATAGGGACTTATCAAATAATTAAGAAGGATGTAATTAATTTGATTACCTCTAAACGCTCGCAGCTACAACAGCGAGCGGTTTTATCATACTCATGAGACGGGCAATATTTTTGGTTCCAAAATGGATGGCATCGATACTCGATCAAGCCAGCATCATTAGTTGGGATCTACAAAGAAGAATTTGAACTTAAGCAAATATAGATATGTGATGTAGAAGAAGTTAATTAATAAGGTGATTGAATAGTTTCTTACAAAATGGTGGCAAACTTCACATTTGGGATGAGTTAGCTCTTTGAAACAAAGCTTATGATAAGGTTTTGTTCCTGACAGAGAGAACTTGAATCAAGAGTGAAAAGACAAAACACACCACCTTAATTAGTCACTTCAAACACAAATATCATATATCTATTTGTACTTAAGTGTAGATATTTATATACCTCATGCTCAGTGATAGGGTAACTACAAGAATGGCAACGAAAGCAGTC
>OVAP01008124.1:0-10154 GCA_900406295.1 Aurinia saxatilis
ACGAAAGTCAACAAAGCTTCAAGAAGCAAGAGGGTGTGTCTGGCATCGGGTAGCCACATCGGGTGGCACTCGATGCCAATGACACAGGGAATGTCATTTTGGAGGCCAAAAATGCATCTGGCATCGGGTGCTCACATCGGGTGTCACCCGATGGCAGGAGCAAGTCTTCAATTCTTGGTTCCTTCTTCATCTTTGCTTGATCCTTTGCTTGTTTGCTCATCTCTTGGCCCTTCATGCACCTTGTCCAAGTCCCACCATGTCCACAATAGCCCAAGAAGTACCTAAATCATGCAAATATGCTATGCAAATGCAAGAATGCAAGTCCAAGTACTAAATGCAAGTCAAAATGCACAATGTGGCCAAATGCAAGATAAACTATCAACAAATGAGTCAAAACTAGATTAAAACGAATGTAAAACAACCATGAAATCTGTCCTAAAATGCAACATATCAACTACAAATCATTTAATCATTTCTCCTTACCATGCCAAACTTGTTAATCAATTTTCCATTCTTGAGACCGCACGCATACATGTTAACGAATGTAAAAGGGAAGTTAATTTGAACCTTGTTGGAGCTTAGTCTAGTCGTCTTAGGCGATTTTGATATATTTGCTTAAGCTCGTTGATTAGAAACTTCCCTAGTGAAAAGCTAGCATTACGTCGAATTGGTTTGCAATGTTTAAGAATTTCATCTTGATAGCTTTGAGTTCCCACTTTCAAACTATTCTTTCGACTTGACCTTTGATTGTTGCTTGCGGACAAGCAAATGTTAAGTTTGGGGGAATTGATGTATTGCATTTAAGGACTGTTTTTACCTTTGTTTTGTACTTATTTAGTCTAGTTTTTGTGCCTCATTTGTTGATAGTTTGTCTTGCATTTAGTCACATTATGCATTTTGGCTTGGATTTAGAACTTAGACTTGCATTCTTGCATTCGCATAGCATATTTGCATGGTTTAGGTACATCTTGAGCTATTTGGGCATGATGGAGAATTGGAATGGATGCATGAGGGTTAAGGGATGAGCAAACAAGCAAAGGATCAAGCAAAAAGTGAAAAGAAGACAAGATTTGAAGGTCATGCTCCTGGCATTGGGTCACACCCGATGTGGGGGACCCGATGCCGGATGCATTTTTGGTGTCCAAATTGGTGGTTCCATGTGTCGTTGGCATCGGGTGCCACCCGATGTGGTGGACCCGATGCGAGCGACTTTTTCTCCCCTTACCCAGATTTTTGTTGACTTTCCTAATTATGTTGACTTTTCCGGGTTTTGCCTATAAATACCCTTTTGTTGATTATTTTAGAGGATAAGCTTTACCTAAAACAAAAACCCTAAGGTCTCTTGTAATCCTCTTAGATCTTCCTTTTAAGATTCAAAGATTTGATTTTTGGTTTGATAAACTATTAATCTCATCTTTAATCATGTTTTATCTTTCAATTTCTCTTGTTTCAATGGTTATGTGTGAGTAGTTTCTCTATTGATCAATGAGTATGGTAGATTAGGGGTAATTAGTGATGGATCTTGAGTTGTGGGGTTAGTATTAGGGATTCCTTAAGCATCTTGTAAGCTTAATGTTATTTCTTCTTTGATCATCTAGGAATAGATGTTAGTCATTTCTCCCACCACAAGGTGTTTAGTGGTTGATTGGGCTTGAGTTTTCTTGCTTGAATTCCATTGATTTGACAATTGGGAAATTAGTCAAATTAATGACTTTCAAAGGGATTAACGCCAAAGAGATTTGGGTTAATCTATAGATTAGTGGTCCTTTGCATAAGATTGTGCTCTTTGATTGCTAAATTAACCCCCACAAAGTTAATTACTAGTTACCCTTAGTCGTTATTGCCCTTATTCATTGGTCAATGCTTTTTTTAATTGATTTTTTGAACCGTTTAAGCTTATTTTAGTGTTCTTGTTTCTTTTTATTGCTAATCTTGTTTATTGCTTAATAGTTCACTTAGTTAATGCATGTAGAATTGAATTTAAACCAAACACCTTTGATTGCTTTAGCTTAATTAGGATTTGATGTACTTATCGCGTTAATCGTTCTCTCAAGTGGATTGACCCTTAAACTATACTATAACTAAAGTGAGTTTTGGTTAGCGAAAGGTTTTGAACGCTAGACACAAAACGTCTTGTTCATAAGGTGACAAAGCAAGATATAAGTTCATTAAGCATTTCTTAATCACTTGTTAGGTGTGAGAAAGCTTATGATCTATTCTCTAGTGGGCAGAAAAGAAAATAGCATTGACAACACATTATGTCTAAAGAAACAAAAGAAAGCTAAGCATCTTGTTCATTCAAGTATTTCATCAAACACCGTGTGGGTATGATGAAGCCTAATCTCTACTTTCTAATTGATTAGAGAAGAAAGTAGCATTAACAACACAAAATGCTTGGGTAAACAAGAGAAACCAACCCTAATCCACAAGATCAACATTAATTACCCATTAATCTGCCAAAACCCAAAGATCAATAGAGGAGACTACTCACTCATAGCCATAAGATCAAAAGAGATTAGGATAATAGTAATCATAATCATATGATTAAAAGAAGAGATTAAAATTTTTCTCAAACAAATAATCAAATCCTTCAATATTAAGATCAAGATCCAAAGTGGATTACAAAGAGAGATTTTTCTTGTGTTTTCTCTAAAGAGATAATGCTTATCTTGTCAAAAGTGACAGCCAAAAAGTATTTAAAGATAAGATAGAGAGGGTCAACAAAGATTAGGATAAGGTCAACATTATTTGGGAAGCAAGACTGTGCCGCGAGATCGGATATGTGAAATCGGGTCTCATCCGATCTCGTGGCACAGGGGAATAGTGAATTTGATGCTCACGAGATCGGGTGGATGAGATCGGATCTTGGTCGATCTGGCTCCTCCTTCATGTTTCTTCATTCCTTTGCTTCCTCCGTCGCGCACTTGCTCATCTATTTGTTCCTCAAGCCTGATCCAAGCCTCCTCCATATCCAAATAGTTCCAAAAGTACCTAAATCATGCAAATATGCAATGCAAATGCAAAAAATACAAGATAAAGTCCTAAATGCAAACTAAAATGTAGAATGTTGAAGAATATGTGATAACCTAATACAAATGCATGACAAATGAGACTAAAAGATGTGAAAACGAATGGTGAAAACATGCATAAAACACCATATATTAGCAAGGACCAATATGGCACTTTAGTGGTTTTATACAGGAAATCGAATGAATGATGTTGCATGACTCATATACGGTTAGACAAACGTGATCTCTAACAAAGTAAGACATGTGAGTTTGACCATAAAAGAAAAGACGTGTGAAAGTGTAGTTATGTAGAGAAATTTGAAGAATGTCACTTTTGTAGTATCATTTTTCAAAAAGGACTATTAGCTGTTATCCAATTTCAAAATTTATAAATTTATAAACCAGATTATATACATATTTTATAAATTTATAAAGTTTTACAGTTTGATAAAGTTATAGAAAAGTTTTACCAAGACTATTACAAAGTGTTTATATGGTTTATAAAATTTTATTACATGTTTATAATGTTTTAACCAATTTTCTAAGATCGTTTATGAATTTAACAATTAACTTATACAAATGATATATTTGAATATTACAACATCTAGTGATATTTTAGAAAAATGATTTTCTGAATATGGTATTTTAAAATTCTTTCAGAAACCTATTACACAAATTAATCAACACATCTCGTCTACTACTTTTTTTAATGATTTTTCAATACATGAGAAACAAGACAGAGAGAGAAACAAGAGAGAGAGCGAAAAAAAAAACACACAGTTTGGAATGGACTTTGTGACATTAAACTTAAAGTACCTCCTTCGCCTTCACGCTTTTATTTGATTCCGCAATCTCTTTGCAAACATTTGCTATTGTTTCATCCACGGGTTTATATTAGCTTAAATCCCTTTCTAGGATGGTCCTTGAACTAAATTATGCTAAGACCATACCATTTCTCTCAATAGAAACTCGACCTCAAAAGCTACTATCTAAGATGTTGACGTTCTTTAGACATATTATAGTGCAACAACGTAAACTTTACTAGTTATCATTATTTGTACGCAAAGTCTTCATAAGAAGTACATGTGTACTTACCTAAAATGTTGGAGTCATTAGTTAACCTTTTTAACGTAAATAGCTCACACACCAAATTTTACCACATTTGTAAACTTGAGCCTTCTACTATTTCTCTATTAACTAAGTGGTTTCACCTATGAAACTCTTGAGCGTTTAATCAATTGACCTAAACATTGTAGATCAATCAATTTTTGTCCCAATGGATAAGGAAATTTACATTTATCTTCAAAAAAAATATTTTGGGTATATTGTTTGAGGTCCTAAAGACCTTATATAAACACATTTTCAATGTTTTGAAGAAGGTGTACCTCTCCTTGCTACAAAATTTTTTGGAGAGAGCACTTTGTTTTCAAAACTCTGAAAAACACTTTATTCTTCTCCCCTTGTTATTGAGGAGATACACTTTGTATTTGAACACATGTTGATTCCAATTTCATTATTGAGGAGATACACTTTGTATTTGAACACATGTTGATTCCAATTTCATCAATTTATTTCTTTTCATAGTTTTCTCTTCTATGAGAGAGTAGTTTGGCGGTTAGGAATAAGGTTTGTCAATGGTTCCATGGTTTGGAAGATAAAAAATGTCAAAAACCCTGAACTTCAGAAAGAAAAAAGAAAAAGAAAAAAAAAGACGATTTAATCTTGAACTTTGAAAATACCATTTAAATTCCAAAATTTGGATTTGACTTTCTATAAAATAGCAAACTTTCGTTTACTTGCCATTTTACGCACGCATGGGGATTAGTTTTCACCCAAAATATTTCTTACAAGCGCACAGGTCTCGCAAGTACAGTAGCAAATGTAACACAGTAGCACGTCCAACTTCACTCGAGCTAAGCAGCAAAATGAAATGGGTTTTAGTTGCAATCAATCGGTCGTATGAACTGATCGATCATTTGAAACACCTTTCGGTCGATTGCAGATTATGCGGTCGATCAATCAATGCCTGGAAATGCTAAAACAAAATAAACGTGAGAAAATTCAATATTAAAAGGTGTTAGAAAGTCAGGTAATGCATCAGAAGATCATGGTTTGAACTATTAAGGGTAGTAATTATGTAATTCCTAGTTTATGCTATATAGTTGATTTCACTAAAAACTAACTATCCTTATAGTCAGATTTAGCTAGTCTAGTTCAATTGGCATCCAAGTTAACTCTAACATATATCCTTTCAAAAAGAAAACCTATGGGTTGATCAATCAATCAATCTAGGCATTAAGTTCAAGAAATCAAATCCTACAAAACTATAAACAGTAAAGCTTTCACTATCAGGTTCGGATCTCTTACTCTAAGTGGTTATTAGTAGCAGATTCATAGTAGGATTTATATTAAGTAATGATATCAAAGTAAGACTATAAACTACTCATTACATAATCATATTGCCTATCTACCAAACTATGATTCCTCCTAGCAAAACCATATTCCTAACTAAAAGACTACTCAGACATAGCAAAAGTAGACATAAACATATTGAAAATTGCTTGTATTAAAAGGGTTCAAAATTGCTTCTCTGGAAATACAGAGATTACAGACTTCTTCCTTGAAGCAATGATCAAAACAAATGAAAACAAAGAAACTGAGAAAACTGATCAACTATAAGCCTGGACGCCTGGAAGCTTTAGAGAAATTTCTGATGTTTTTCTCGGCCTTCAGTCNTTGGACGCCTGGAAGCTTTAGAGAAATTTTTTATGTTTTCTCGGCCTTCAGTCTTCTGTATTTATAGGGGAGAGGGTCGAGTAGAGGGTCGAGAAGAATTAGGAGGAATATTTGGATAGGAATCCAAATATTTGTGATTATCTTCAGTTGATCGATTGGTCGTAGCTTCCTGACCGATCGACTGTGATCTTTCAACGCGTATATGAAGATTCAGTATCTCCTGAGTTTATCTTCAACGTAAATAAATATCTCCCCAAATGCAACGGTATATATTGGAATTTGTTCTGGAACCTTCTTGACAAAATCGGCTTCGTTCGGTCGGTGGGCCTCTGGTCCGACCGATTGGGCTTCATGTCTTGTGGGCTTCTGGATTCTCTTTCAGTAATTTGGGCTTAACTTCTTACTCCTGAGGAATATTTACACGATTCCAAGCCCATGTGAAAGTTAACTCACGTGGCTTGATTTTCTTAACTCCTCACTTCATTCCACAATGAACATCTCCTTCATCTGGGCCTGGACTTCTGATGTTCACTTGTTGGATTTGGTAGGAAATGCCCTTTTGCAACCTAAAATACATTGTTTTCACAAAAGCACTTTGCAAACAGAAAAATGTGAAATCCATTATGTTTCAAATCAAATAGTTTATTTGATAAAAACACCGAAAAATCATATCGAAAAGCGGTAAAATATCATCACTATCAAATCCCCCTGACTTATCTTTGTTCGTCCTCGAACAAACATATGCTAAGAAGGAAAATAAGTTTGAAAAGTTAGGAACTCGCTTACTTGTACCACAACTTAGAGGCGCAGCTTCGTGATGGTCATCTCGACAATCATGCCAAAAGTTCTCGTCTCATATTCCCACCACAACTCTCCCAACTGGTCCAACATGAATCTCAACCTGCAAATACCCTAAAGGTACCAAAATTCTGACTCTCTACATTCATTTATTTTGATGAGCTTTTTTAACTGGAAAATATCAGCTAGGTAAAACAGGTTAGGTGTGTAATGAGAGAGGGCTAATATTTATAGGTGAGGCTAGTGTGTTTAGGGTTTACCGTACTCAAGACAAATACGATATGTTTGCTAAAAAACAAGAGAGATCGGACCGCTTGATGGTACAGTTTCCCAATCACTCTCTCCTTAGCTCGGCTTGTTCCTCCCCCAGACTTAGATTCATCAGAGGAATCTAAAGTCTTCTTGAACCTCCTCGTACTCCTTTAGACGTTTTCCACCTTTCTTTATTTTGATCCCTGATTTCCCTGGCCTTTTTTGCTACAAGTATGGATCATAAAGCTTCTACACTTTTTTTTTACAATGAAGCTTTCACCATAAGGAGCAAGGCACGAATTTTACCTTGATTTTGATGAAATGTTACCAGGGAAATCAGCCTTGACACCTTTTCTTTGAATCTCCATGCATGTATTAAGGGCGTAGAATGCTTTTTCGCCAGTCTTCACGAATGATTCGAAAACTACGTTGGTCTCATCTCTCCGGTCGTTTTACACATGCTGCATATAAAACAAGAAAGAAAAAGAGACTGCATGGGGTTTGAAAAGAGGTTAGGTTTATCGGCGTGGTAGCAACTTAAGATAAGTTGACCATTTAAGATCAACAAGAGAGTGGTAAAGTGGATAAGAAGTCCTGAATGGATTAGTTTTTCCTAGTGTAATACCTCCAACAAGAAAGATTTAAATTCCGGTTTAGGTCCAAATAAAATAGAGTCAGAAATCAGAAGTATTAAAGTACGTGCAAACCGAGATGTGCTGGGGAAGCTTGAGTATGGGGTTTCTGGAATAAGTGCCTCGGCAGTCTTATAAAAATGGTCACTAGGCCGTTGTTCCAGTTGTGAGTAAGGTCCTTGTTCTAGAACTGGATTGACTCAACAAAACGTTTTTGACTCGATAAAAATTTTTAAAATGGGTGTAAAAGTACGTCAAAAGAAACAAACGAGTTAGATAACGAGAAATACCCCCCCAGGCTTGAATAACATCGTCCCCGATGTTGACAAGCTGTGAGAGAAAAATAGGAATTTAAATGGATTGAAATAGAGATGGAATATAGTAACCTCGTTGTCCTCAAGTGTATCGAGTGGCCTTCTTTGTCTTATTGAAATTGAAAGGACTTTGCAAGAATAGGAGAGGATTTGTACCGGACGACATCAGTATATCATCATATGCCATGTTGAAATTAGGAAGTGTTCATCTCTCTGGGTCTTCATCGATCAATGCAGCCATCAATCGATCGAATCACAGCGTGATTCTCCTGATTTTTTACTCTCTCTCGATTAGTGTTGAAGCATGCAGCATTCTCCTGGATCACCAATTGATTCAAGTCAGTGGCCTCTGGTTTTCCATGGAAAAGGTAAAAATAAGCTTGTGAACTGCAGACGATCGATCGATTGTTGTTTAAGGCGATCGATCGATTCTTCATCCTCGTGGTTGAATCCTTTAATCCTATTTCCTGAGACACGAACAAATGCACTAAAAGTAAATTTAATCTAAGACACGTCAGCGGGTTTCCTCCCACTCAGCGCTTTTGTTTAATGTCGGTTAGCTCGACATGGTTTGGAGATTTTTAGTTCTCTGGTGGGTGGTCAGACAGTTGAGACTCCTCCTCACTTAACTTCGACTTCTTTTTGGGCCTTGGGTCTTCTTGGAACAGCTTTTTCCTGACTAGTGGTCGTGTCAATGCTTTGACATTCACTGGGTAGTGGACCGTGTCATCGACATGTTTTAGGCACACACTTCCTTTTTCCATGTCGATTACTGCAAAAATGGTCTAGCAAGTAGCATTGTTACTTCAACCTTTGGGTCAGTGTTCATGATGAGGAAATCAGTAGGAATAAATGCACTACCTACTTGAACAATAATGTTGTAGGTGATTCCTAAAATGTCTCCGGGAGTGGTATATGCTAAGGTTATCCCCTATGACAATTTATGAATGGAATAGATATCTAACATTTCAGCATCAGCCCTTGACATGAGATTTAAGCAAGCTCCTGAGTCACACATGGTGTTTTTAAAGGTCAGCCCTTCGATGGAGATTGGGATAGTGAACTTCCCTGGATCGTCTCTCTTTTCGAGCATCTTCATGCGAGGAGTAGTACTCCTTCGCACCTTGTAAAAGAGTGCCTTCACATCTCCTGATGGTCCTTCGAATGGGCATAAGAAATCTTGAAATGGATAGACATCACAAGCCTCTTCGAAGGAGAAGTTTGGAAGGATTCTTCTCACTTGATTTTTGAAAATGTGGAAGAGGTTTGGTTTGAGCAGCAGTTTGGCCTCTTTAGGCAAGGCCGGAGTGTCTTCTACTTTTAAAGCTTCTTCATCAGACGAGTAGTTAATTCCTTTCTCGTCTAGGGCCCAGTCGATCATCCCAATGTGTAGAGGTGTGTGGTCAGTCTCCACTGGTCGCTCGATGGTATTAGCTCCCATGGCTTCCTCTATCTTCATCACATCTATATGCTCGTCTCGATCATAGTACTCAGGTGTGCAGGAGTTTTACAGTTTGGCATCTATCAGTTGGATGGCTTCCATGATGGGTTTCAGACTCTCATCGATCAATTCCATAAGTGCATCGATCGATTGTCTGGGTGGTGCATTCCCGATCTCGGCCTCTGGTTTGATCGATTCTACTAAGTCCTCGAGTCTCCCGATGCGGCTGTGGACTCTACTTAAATCATCTTGGTATTAAGTCTTGGCATTCCTCAGGCTAAACCTTATGAAGTGCCCTTCTCTTGTCCTTTCATTTAGCCCTCTCTGGTTTTGTCCTATCAACTCTTCATGTTGTTCTTGAGCATCTTACAGTTCCTTAATCTTGGTGGTCAGGGAGTTGATCTTTTGATTCCTCTCATCAGTGAGATGGTCTAGCTTTGCTTCAATCCTTTCTTCAAAACTCCTTTGAGCAGTCAAGAATTGTGCCAGCATATCCTCTATTCTAGTGTTTGAGAACTCCGAGCGGAGTGGATGGGGAGGTTGAAAGTTTTTATTCTCTCCTCCATAGGTATGGTAAGAGTCAATAATCATGGACCCTTGGGACGGACCTGAGGAGCCACCGTGAGGGTTCCAAGGTTGGTATGGCCTCCTGGAAGACGAGAAATGCATGTAGGGGTCATCACCAGCATCATTGTTTTGATGAGCCATGAGTGGCTACCTGAAATAAATAAAAAAATTAAAAATGCAAAACAGAAAATAAATAAACTAAGAATGAAATAAGGGAAAAGCTTAGTCTGGAGTTCGATTGTTATGCTAGAGGTCCATGTTGCTCCCCGGCAACGGCGCCAAAAAACTTGATGGGGATTAGTTTGCGCCCAAAATATTTCCTGCAAGCGCACATGTCTCGCAGTAGTACTTAGTGACACTACAAGAAAACACCTCATTTGCGAGGGCCGGATTCCTCGCAAAGACG
>OVAP01008126.1:0-10153 GCA_900406295.1 Aurinia saxatilis
AGAGTATTTTCCAAAATCACCTTATAATATCAACGATTTAATAGTTTGGACGCCGTTAGACATTAAAAAAATCAACAAAAAATCACCAATTTTGTGGGTTAATACACACGATAATGGCCTATTTTCCGAAATCACCAAATGATATCAATGATTTAATAACATGATTTAATCTAAATTTTTTAATAAAACTATATAAGATACGATGTTCCATTCATTGCAACATTGCAGTTTTGTTGCTACACCTACACATATAAATTATGGCAAATGAAATGTATATATAGTCTAAAGTTGTAGCTCATATCAAATAACTTAAATCAGAATTCAACATCCACAGAAAAAACTAAGAATGACTGCAACATTTGTTCTTTTATTCATCCATTATTTGTTTATTACTATCAATTATACATGATGATAATATATAGATAACATAAATAGATCAATTTTATTTGCAAGTATAAGTACAGACGCAGGTCGGGCTTTGTGCCATACAAGTTCCTTTTCCCTTCCACTGCGTATAACACTGAGATGCACACTGACCAGCTTCACATGGTGCTGATCCTTTCATGTAGTCATGACACAGTTCCTGTCCTTGTGTTTCCTTCGTCACCATCCCTATTATAAATATTTTTAATAATATATAATCACAAATTTCACATAAAATAAAAGGTGATGGACAAAAAATTACTATGAATAAAAAAAGCAAGAAACTGGAAAAGTGTTTTTGAGTGTAAAGCAAACCTAGAACAAGGACGACCATAAAAATAGCAAGAACAATGGCTTTAGTCATTTTTTGATGATGTAATAGAAATTAAAACTTCAAAATAATATATAAGAGGACAATGAGCGGAATGATGTACACCTGAATATCATATGGGTATATATATATGATACAGAAAATAGCATGAAATTTTTACTTAGGAAAGGATCAACTAGTGATTATGTAACTGATGTAAACCGATAAGATCAAAGAAAACAAATAGCTAAGATATATCGAAGTTGACTAAAAGTGAAAAACCGATAAGAATGTTACTAAACGATAACCAGCAATATTACATGATACATGAATCAGAGAATGAAAACAAATCAATAAGTATGCTGGAAAAGAAAGAAAAAAATCATGAAAATATACTCTACTACAAATATATTTACAATCTTATTTTTATTTATTTTTTAAAACAAACTTAATTAATCCAACTCAGACCCGGACTTGATTTACACTATGGCAAAAGGGTAATTCGGGCTTTAACACCCGACTAATCTCCTCAGAATGAGTATAGCCGTTGAGTAACTCATTCACTGGATTTTCTAATGGACCTAATACGTGGCACCATTTTCGACTAGCCAAATGAAAATAGTAAGATAATCCCGCGTCCAGGAATGATCGATCCCTGACCTAGACCCACATGATGATTCATTCCCCATATAAGAACTACTGGCCCACCACCACTTAGTTATCTTTTACATTACTGCAATAATATCATTCTTTTAGCCAGTAACCACATAGCCTCCTTCTATACCTGTTTTTCTCTCCAGCTAAATTCAAACCTGTTAAATTCCTATTCTTGTTTGGTAACTATCCAATTTTAATTTTTAAAATCGAACAGAATTGACGCTCCATACTTAAACATAAAATTTGTAAGATCTATGGACTATCATAAGAATGTTGGATAAGATTTTCCAATACATAAAAAGAAAGGTTAAAATAAGAAGAAGAGAAAAAACATCGCTTGATCTATAACCCATGACATAAAAAAATATTTTACTGGAGAAAACCATAAATTTACAAAACAAAAAAAATCCCCGATATATCAAATAGAAGCATCGTGAAATTGAAGAAAACACCCCCAAATACTCGTTCCTGGTTTGGCTTATAGAAGATGAATGATAAAATCAACTAGTAGTAATTAAGTTGATGTTATAGAGAGACAAGATGATCAAAGAAAGTATAAAGGGAATCTAGAAATTAATTAAAAGTAAAAACAGATACTAAAAGAGAAGTAAAAAATTCATGAAAATATAAATATAAAAGATCTTTAGAACTTTAAATAAAAAAATTAAAACAAACAAAATAATAACTAATTTATAGTATTCTGTTTATTTTGGCAACTAAATTTTATAGTATTCAACATCATAATATAACAAAAATACAAAATAGACATGAATGAGTCTATTCATTATAAATCAAATCTTATAAAATTATTCCTCAAAAATGTTGATCCAAATATGGTACTTTATAGTCTGTATATTTAAAGAAGTCAGATTTTTGCTTTTCTCTTCTTCTTCTTTTTACAAAACATTAATATCAAGAGTCTCAAAAAAGAAAGAAAAAAATATACATCAGTGGAAAAAAAAACATTATACCAACAGTAATCACATTAAAATTTGATCATGCGTTAACGAAGACATTCACTTGTCGTTCTCAATTACTCAAAAACCTAGAATCACATCACCATCATCGTCTTCGTCATCCACCCTGTAGAGTCGGCAGCTTCTCGATCAAATTCAACACCAACCCATCAAAATTCGCTCGTTTCTAGATCAACCCGATTACTCAAAACCCAATCTTGACCTCGTTTTCGATGAACCCACCGATCCCAATTCCAGCTTCTTCATCATCATCAATGGAATCACTTTCGCCTCTTTTAAGCCGAAGCAGACGTACTAGCCTCCCACGATCATCTCAACCGCTACGTGGCGCAGCGTCGAGGCTTCTCCGTCGCGCAAGTAACCGTAGGATGATGCTTCGTGAGCCATCAGTACGAGTCCGTGAAGTTGCGGCTGAGCAGCTTGAAGAGAGACAGAGTGAATGGGCTTACTCGAAACCGATTATAGTTCTTGATATACTTTGGAATTTCGTGTTTGTGATTGTTTCGATTGCGATTTTGGGGTTTAGTTCTGAGGAGAAACCTGATGTTCCTTTGAGGGTGTGGATTGTTGGGTATAATTTGCAGTGTTTGTTTCATGTTGGTTGTGTTATTGCTGAGTATAGACGAAGGAGAGATGTTGGTAGTTCTGTTAGTGAAGAGGAGACTTTGAATCGTGGTGGATCGGTTAGTGGAAGTGAAGATGAGTCTGATGGTTATGGTGTAGATGAAGCTGATGATGATCATGGAGCTAGGTTGAGTTTCCTAATTCTCCCTTTAGTTTAATGTGTTTGAAGCTTTGATTTTGCAGAATTGTGTTGCTTTGTTCGTATTGGAACAGAATTTACAGTTTGAGTGATGCTTAGGATTAAGTCATAGGCTCTTGCTAGCTTAGGTTGAAAGAATCTTTAGGATTGTGTACAATTGTAGAAGTGAATTTCGTGTTTTCTATTGATTTATAGTCTCTAAAGATCCTTGTTTTCTTTATGCAGTGTCACCAAGCATCTTGAATCTGCTAATACGATGTTCTCTTTTGTTTGGTGGATCATTGGGTTTTACTGGGTCACTGGTGATACCGAAGCACTCTCACAATCTTCACCTCAGCTCTACTGGTTTGTTTCCTGAGCATTACAGTTCTTGATTGTTCTTTAAGTTGTGTTTTTCATCTGCTCAGAAGCGTTGTTTGTTTGTATTTTGCAGGCTCTGTGTTGCATTCCTTGCATTTGATGTGATCTTTGTTGTCATTTGTGTCGCGGTTGCAAGTTTAATTGGGATAGCTGTTTGTTGCTGCTTGCCATGTATAATCGCTATCCTGTACGCATTAGCTGATCAGGTAAAGAAACAGACATTGGATTGAATCCCATGTTTCTTGATGCATCCTAATAAGCGAGCACTAAACTCTGTTTTGGTTTCAAATGTCTTTTACTAATATTATTTCAGGAAGGCGCTCCTGATGAAGAGATTGCAAGGCTTTTGAAATTCAAGTTTTGCACGGTAAAGAACTCCGAGAAAGTGAATGGAGAAATCCAGGAAACCCAAGGAGGGATAATGACTGAAGTAGGCGGTGATTCTCAAACGGAACGCGCTCTAGTAAGCGAAGATGCTGTAAGTAACTAAAATCAAATCTCCTTTGTCCCATCAATTTTTTAGTAAGACCACTAAAATGAATTGTAAAATAAAAAAACCCATTACAGGAATGCAGCATTTGCTTATGTGCATATGAAGACGGAGTAGAACTAAGGGAGCTTCCTTGTAGACACCATTTCCACAGTGTATGTGTAGACAAATGGCTAAGGATCAACGCGACATGCCCTCTCTGCAAATTCAACATCATCAAAAACGGCGAACAAAGTGGCAGTGCCCAAGTGTGAACAAGAAGGAGAAGAAACGTTGCTCTCTGGAGTTTCTCAGTTGATGTATGTGATAGACCTCATCACCTAAAATGTCCATTTATTCTTTTGACCATTATAGAGTAAAGAACATGAAGACCTTGAGACTTTTTTGCACTTTTTCATATATATGTAAATGCAATAACTTCGGTTTGATTAACTTTGTGGTAGTAATAATCAAATATTCTCAGTGACCAAGCCATGTTCTGTAGAGAAAGTGTTCATGTTCTAGGGACAAAAACTCAAGTCTGATGGGCTAAGACCAGTAGGATCATTGTCATTGTGTGAGGTCATTGTGGTGAGGTGTGTGGATAAGAGAGGAAGAGATCATAATGATGTTGAGGTTATTTAAAAAAATTAAGGTGTTTACTGTTTGGTAAACGTAATTAATTAACGAGAGAGAAGCGTGTGGATTTGGCTAATAGGCTTTATTTAAAGCCGGGCCGACATTTAGGAAGTCGGCAGACTAAGCCCAACGGCGCCCACAAACTTTTACCAAAAATGTTTGACAAAACAAAGAAAAATTGTTTTTGATTTCATCAAAGAAAACGTGAGCAGTTTTGTTAATGTTTGTGATATTCACATACAACAACCTTTTAAGAAGGTGAAAGAAAAAACATATTGACAGACAAAAGCAAAAGATATGATCTGGATGATACTTTAAAACGATAAGAATTCTTTTTCCATGTGACAAAAAGTTTAAACCATTCTAAAATAATTCCAAAAGGTAAAAAGTAATAGTACACTAAAATAGTAATATATTAAAATTTGAGTACATCATTTTTCCGTAAATTTGATCCAGATTTTTACCATTTAATTAAATTTTTTTAAGTAAAATTAACCATCGAATCAATATATAAAATGGACTAGTGGTTGAATGTCGGAATTAGTTTTATTATATTTTTAATTCGATTTGTCNCGGAATTAGTTTTATTATATTTTTAATTCGATTTGTCTGGTGGATGAAATACTTTACTGCTATATTACCAGACATGGACCCTAATCCTTCTAGTTATGAAAAAAATAATAATAATTTAATCACTAAATTTTCTGTATGATATCGTTTTTGGTGGAAGGAAAAAGAGTATTATGTTTTTTATTGTTTCTGTAACCAATAATTATGAAAGCTGCATATAAAGTATTGTAGTGCTACAAAACATTTTTTAAATTATCACGTACGTTTGAAATCATTAATTTGTTCTTTAGCTTAGTGCTTACGTAACAAAGCTAATCCACAATAACACTCCCACTACCGCTTAAATTCATTTTATTATGTAATCTATTCAAAATTTAAATTATATCATCCGCATATAGGGGCCAACTAGAGCGAGTAAGTAATGTTGTTTGGACTATTAACAACAATGACAAAAAGCTATTAACACTACACGACAACCATATCTATTGAGCGAAAAAGTCTTTACACTCTTAAGAGGATCATCGAACATACTTTTGACTTTTATTTCAGAACAACAAATTGACCTCACTTCAACCTTCAAATCAAACTTTTTTTTCCTTTTTGGATCTTGTTTCCAAACAATAATAATATCAGTATTTTTGTGTGTATAAGAAAGAAAGAAAACTAATCACACATAAATTGTTCCTCAATTCCAAAATTGGGAAAATCCTTAGAACACACCAAGAATAATTTGTGCACCCTCAAACATAAACAAAAATCAAACCGATTGCCCGTAGATGGTTTAACCGATAAACTTCTCGCCACTCAAAAGAAAAATGTTTTTGAGGTCTTGAGATCGAGTACCGCGATGATGGAAGGTTTCTTTTCACCATATTTGTTTTGTTTTTTTCGTTATGCTCTGGTCTCCGGTCTGAAAGAAAATCGATTTTGGTCCGAAACATCTTTGGTAGAAAAAAGAAAAATCAATTCCGTGGTTGAACTTCCCACCAAACCGGAATTCCAGTAGCAATCCGAGCATTATATCCACCAATATCCGGTCTTGTATCCATCCTCGGTCTCCACAAGCCAGACTCAGCAGCTTGCGACGAGCACGCTCCTCCATTAACCATTTGATGACTCTCCCCAGAAGAAGACTTAACAAGAATGGAAAGATTCACAATTCCGCATTTATCACCATACTCATCTCTCAATCTATAACTCAAGAAATTGAAATGACCTTCAGGTGAATATCTTCCAATAAAATCCGACACAGGAATCTTAGCTCCTCCGAGTTTCTTCTCACGTTTGCTAGAGCCCGTTACATAATAAACCTCGACGAAAATAAATTGTACACTACCATTCATTGGTATCTCTGACTTATAGTTCCATGTTGGATCGCTTCCTCCTGATTCATCAGGATTAGATTGTCGATGTTTCTCACCGACCTTTACGACAGCAAGAGTCTTTCTCTTCGTCTTGATTGGTTTGCGGTTCTGCTTCAGTCCTTCTGCTGATCTTATGTCAATCTCTAGTGTTTTTGTCATTGTTGGAAACAGAGGATGATGATGAGAATGATGATCAATGAAATATAACATGGGTTTGTTTTTTTTTTTGGTGTTGGTGTAATAATAATACGTATGTATTGGGTTAATGATTGATGAGAGGAAACAAGAGTTGTATATTATATATATAGAGATGATAATAACATGATGGGTTTTATTGATATTTTATTTAGGGGAAAGAAGACGCTGCGATTCTTCTACTCTGTTTCCCCGCGACCGCCAACGCATGTGGACCAATCAAAAAAGAATAAATGCAAAAAAAAAAAAAAAAACTTTTAAAGTTTGGAACTATTTTTCTTTTCGGAAAGTAATTAAAATTAAATTTTAAAAGTATGATTCTTGACTTTTTTTTTTNTTTTTTTTTTCTGCTAATTTACAGAAAATAATATCAAAACTTATAGTTTAGCAGTTGTGCTAGTGTTGTCACTATATCATATTCTGGATTTAAATTTAACATCATATAATATTGTTGTTAATAAAAAATATTAGAGAAAATAAATTCAAATATAAGCATAAATGTAATTGCTAATTCCCAATTTAAATTTCAAAATATATAAAAAAAAATTAGTAAAAAATAGATACCTGATAATAAGTTGGTTTTTCTAGAAATAATTTGATGTTTTCATTACTTTTATTTTTTGGTTTTATATTCAATTTATTAGGCTAAAGAAAATAACATAGCTTTTTAATGGAATTGATACTTGATACTTGATTTGATATGATTTGGATTCAATCAATTATGTTTATTTCCCCAATCAACTTTGATTATGTGGATTTGAATAATTGAACACCACTGACTAAAAAATAATGGACTTTATGTTATTTTCTTAGCACCAAGATTCAAATTTTATATAATTATTATCACCAAAAAAAAAAATTACAATAAATAATGATAAAATGGTAAAATCATGGTCCAAAACAATGTTATCGTTGGCACATAGACTCGTCAGTCTTTGGACACCTGATTTTACGAAAACTTGTGATTCAAACAGTTTTCTAGTAGAGGTAATGTAGTCAAGTAGTAAAGAAACAGAATTAAAATATTAACACGTTTCCAAATTTGATCTATCTATTATATAAAACTAAAACATATTATCTTGAATATTCACACGAATATAAGTTCTTGTTTTCGACCCATCTAACTTAAATCTTGATAATTCTGTTAAGGAGGTGTTAGTCATCTATTGAACTCTTTAGCACCGACTAAGTTAGATTTTTCACATTGATAAACACACATGAAAGACAGTAATTTTTTGTGGTCGGCCAGAAGGATAAAGTAATTTATTATCTCAAGATAAACTTTTTATATGACCAATGACACCATTCCCGTGAATATGACTATGACTTCTCGAATATGAGGATTATATTTTTGGTTTTAGCATCAATTCAGATTCACGATAAAAAACAAAAACGATTCAATAATATTTTTTTAAAAAAGAATAGTATATATATATATATATATATATATTTCTTTAGTATATAAAAACGAGGTGGCACGATAGGCATGACTCAAGTGGCGTGGCCATTGCGGCGTGAACGTTCGTTGTCAAATAAAACCGCGGTTCAAACAGCTACGCAACAAGTGTTTTCTTGTTGTTAAAGAAAAGGAAACTACATGTATATTTCTCTTCATTGGTGTCAAATATATTTTCAATGATAACGGCTCCATTCTCACACACTAAACTCGATATTTTTTTGGCACACATATATACTTTTGACGTATAAAATGAACTAAACAAAAACTGTGAAAACGATATAATGATTTGGTACATTCTTTCACCGTCTCTTCAATAAAGTAATCTTTTTTTGGGTGACGGACTTAGTGATTATCTTAACACACCGTCGCTAGTTCAACCCTGTTTTATGTATATTGGTTCTTGTTTAGACAGATTTCGTCTCGGATCGATAAAGAGATGAGATTGATGAAATGAAATACCGGATCTTTTAATTGACGGTGTAAATTTTTTCTAATTGATTCTTCTATGGGAATCTTCAGATTCTCCAATTATTGATTTTTTAATCTATTATCCTTTTATGAATGATGCTTTTTTTTACTATGTTCAAAATTTCAATCTAGTCTAGATTGGAATTAACTTTGATGCATGCAATCAGTCTCCTCCGATGGAACCTCTTTTTCCTCTTCTGGTGATCGATTTAGCTCTTATTTCCATGATGTTAACTTGACTAATTTGGAAGTAGCGATTCTCCTGATCTCTATAATCGATTAGTTTATTTTCTTTTCTGCGTTTCAAATTCGATTTCTACAATGTTCCTTTTCTATCTTTAGCCGGCTCTGGTTTGATTTCATTTAAGTTTTTTAAGGAGTTCGAAACCACTAGGCCATGAAGCGTTTGGGTTATTGTATCTGCAAGATATTCTTCTTTGGTACATGAGTTTCTTTGATTCTATGGAATTGGTCAGTTTGTGTATTGGAATTTAATTCTAGTTTATTTTTAGTTTCTTAATTTTGTCATAATTTGGTTTGAGTGTTATTTTGTGTTATAAACTTGTTCTACTTGTAGTTTATAGTTTCTCTCTTTTATGGACATTATGCTCCGACATTTTTGTGTTAATCGTCGGCTCCATACGATGTGGTTGATCGGTTTTTGTTCAATCCTCTGTTTCTATATCCCACCTNTTTCTATATCCCACCTTTCATGTTTTAATAATATTTCAGAAGGAAAAAAAAAATATATATATATATATAATGATTTGGTAAGTCAAGATCGAGCTTTTAGAGTTTTAGTTCTGTTATGACAAGTGTTTTGGAGAACTAGTTGAACTTTACCAATACTTTGCAGAAAGTTAAGTGGGTTTTGTGAGAAACGTTTTTTTATTTCTTATGAATTTGTTAATATAAATTAGAGATTGCTTTTTTCGTTCTTCTTGTCTATTTTTTTCTTTTATATCATGGGTGAATCACTATATGCATAAATTATCATGAAATTTCCCTTCGTATTACATAAGAAGATTTTAATTTTTCTTTATCATGGTCGACATAGTCTTGATATTTTGCTGTCGACCGAGTCTTATATTAGAACTGACAAATCAAGAAAATTATTGCGAGAAATATCTGCGGAAATATTCTTAGCAAAACGTTTAATTTCCTTGAAAGAAAACTATAATCTGCCTTTTTACCAATTTCACCAAGAATTGTTCAACTCATTTGAATATATTATCGTGACTTTATCTGAGTAAATTTACTTCGAAATTAAGATATTACGTATAATTTACTTATGTGGTTTTTTGTTTTTTTGTTTGCGAAAACTCATGGAACTAATTGTATTTGGAGAGGAGTCGTTGACTTGCCGTGTGACGTACGTACACGATCTTGGTCTACTTGTACGAATGTACACGTGTAAGTTGTGACATTCCTAGATTCTTGGAGTTTTCTGGTTAGAGCATCTCCATCAGTTAGAACCCATATAGGGTTGAGAACAATTT
>OVAP01008127.1:0-10153 GCA_900406295.1 Aurinia saxatilis
AGGGAAAAGAAATGTGGAATGAACAATGGAATGAAACTAAAGAGAAAGCTTGATATGGATGAAAGGTAACCTCAACACTGATTTATGGATCCAATTTTCGTCCATGATGAGAGAATTGAGGAGTGATTGGAGCAAATCACGTGATCGACAACTTTTCAAGTTTAGCATTCGGATGAAAATACGTATCTTCAGCACAACAATCATATCTTCTTAACCGATNATATCTCCTGTCACAATTTGAGATTTATATTCCTATGGGAAGGCCTTCATATGATATGATATTTAAGGCACTTATGGCTGGTTCTGCATTGTCATTTCACTTGTTTGCCTCCTTTTACCTCAAATCTTCCTTCCAAAGCTTCAATTCACACTCCAATGCATTAAACACCTGTTAAGACTCTAAACATACCAAAAGACTCGAAAAACAAAGGAAAATCAAGTGTTAAAAAATGTAAAAAACGCAATATATCACAAATCAAACACAATTTCGGTAGAAAAGAAAGTGGTAAAAATCTAACACTAAGCAACAAAAAACAACTTCACTATGCTGTATTGCTGTGTTTTTACTTTTTTTTAGTTATTTTGATGCTATATTCTAAAATGGCACCGATTGTAGTATGGGAGCTCCTATTAATCTGAGATTTTGTTATGTTGAAAGCACAAATCGAGTATGTTGGTTTGTTTTATATTGTATTTCATGTTTAGGTATTGTAACTGTTTCTTGCATGAAAAATAATAATAGAAATTGTAGGACTTTTATAAAAGATATAATTGTTTGTTTCCAATTTTTTTTTTCAAAACTAAAAAGCATCATTTTCACTCGCGTTTGTGTGTGAACAGTCTTCCAGAGTTTAATAAAGGGTCTAATGCAAATAAACCCGTCAAGATAGATTTGTTTTTTGTAAGTTTACCCGTGATATTAAAAAAATACAAATATAATCCTTAGTTGTATTGATCACGTGATATGTTTACATTGAACAAAGAAACAAAAAGCGAAAACGCACGGTTATAGAGGAGTATAAAATACATAAATTTCCTAAAATAAATACTACTTTACATAAAAGAAAATTATTGATTTATTCAAAAAAAAATACATTTAAGTCTTTAAAAATAAGAATTCTTTTTTGTGTCCGAAAAGAATCACGTGAAGCAAGTTAGTGTTTCTAAATGTGTGTAACTATTAGACTGGAAAATTAACCGATCACATATAATCTTAATTTTGTTTTATAGCCTCTTCCAATTCATGTTCAAATTTCTTTATCAATGCATATTAATTCTTTTTTTTTTAAGGAATTTTGTGTCATTTTTTCCTCTAAAATTGTGTGTTCTTTGTTTTTCGTATCTTTGTACAATCTCAATATATTCTACCACGTTATCAATTCATCTGAAAGTTTGCTAGTTTTAGCTGATTTGATGGAGTTATTTGCATTTTTCTAGTGTCACGAATAAATTGACCAAAAAAATCATTTTTGAGGGGTTTATTTGCATTAAAGCCGTCTAATAAAGTATGTTTTTCTGTTTTTAAGATATTATTTATGAACCAACTAGTGGTTTATGCTGTGTCACCGTCTGGAAGAGAGAGAGGGAGAGAGAGAGTAAAAAGAACAAAAAGCACTGTGGGTGATAGATTACTGTCACTGCTCTATAAATCGCAGCCATTCACACCTTTCGCTTTCATCCTTCAATAAATGGAAAAACCCGTGCTTCAAACATGGCGAGGCGACCCTATTTTTCGGCCACCGGAGACGCCTCTCGAGCCGATGGAGTTTCTCTCTCGGTCATGGAGCATCTCAGCTCTCGAGGTATCCAAGGCGCTCACTCCGAAGACCTCAAGCGACACCGTACTTCTCGAAGAAGAACCCATCACCGCCGGCGAGACTGAGACGGAGGAAAACGGCCTCGTCTCCGGGAACCCCTTCTACTTCGCTTCCACCGAGACTTCTCAGATGGTCATGGATCGTATCTTGCCTCAGTCTGTGAGTTGTTTCTTTTCCGCTTTTCTTTCGTTTTCAGGTGGTGTATGAAAGAAAGAAAAAAAAAACAGAGCAATTTACAGACCAAACAAAGAATGTTTTTTTGGAAAATATTTGATTGCATTAAATTTAAACGAAGAATGTTGACTCTTCTGGATTTTTCTGTCCGAATTTGTTACTTTGTATACTCAAATTCATCAAATGGGTCATGACAATTTCATGTTAGGACCATTTCACGTTTTTCTTTTAACAACCATGAATTTTTTTAGTGGGGTTGTAACTTGTAATATCATGCGCAATAATTAATAATGATATCTTCCTTAATAAAATCGATATGATTATTTCTAAAACAGTCATCTTCTTCCCTGGGGCCCTATACAGAAATCCCAAAGTTTGGATTATTCTCAAGAGTCAAAAAGCTAACAAATCCACTCTTGTCTTGTTCGCAGCAGGAAGTGTCGCCACGAACATCTGGTCGGCTTTCTCACAGCAGCGGTCCTCTCAATGGTTCTTTAACCGACAGTCCTCCCATTTCACCGCCCCAAGTCGACGACATTAAGGTTTATACATTCTCATTATGTTTGGCTCGCTAATCATAGTTGTGAGATAATCTGCGTTTAATTCATTTTTAGTAAGCGTATCTTGGTTTCTGCATTATATCTCTTGGAAAACATAAGTTGATGATCACTTAATTCGAATAAATTCTTTCCAATCTATTTTAGTTTAAGTAACAACCTTTACTCGATTTGCATTTTTTTCGTCTTGTTCACACTCTTCCAAAACGTTTCCTTAATTAGAATTTTCTTCCTTCTGTGGTGACCCAAATTTGGCTAGCTCGACAGAACATTCTATGATCCAGTAAACGTGATATTGTTTTAAATGGGACGCCTATGCAGCAATTTTGCCGATCAAACAACAACAACACACACAACTTTAGCTCTCAGTTCCGGACAACGGGGAACACTCCGGGACCTATCACGGCAACAACCACACAGTCCAAGACGGTGGGTCGATGGCTGAAAGACCGGAGGGAGAAAAAGAAGGAAGAGACTCGAGCACACAACGCACAGATCCACGCGGCTGTCTCTGTAGCCGGCGTGGCTGCTGCGGTGGCTGCGATCGCGGCTGCAACAGCCGCTTCTTCTAAAGATGAGCAGATGGCTAAAACGGATATGGCTGTGGCTTCTGCTGCAACCCTTGTGGCTGCTCAGTGCGTGGAGGCTGCCGAAGTTATGGGAGCTGAGAGGGATCATTTAGCCTCTGTTGTTAGCTCTGCAGTCAATGTTCGATCCGCCGGAGATATCATGACATTAACAGCTGGAGCAGCCACAGGTTTTATCCAAATTTTAATTTCTCAATTCTTTTAACCTTTTTGACATTAACTCAAAACATTGTTTTTGGTGTAGCATTAAGAGGAGTGGCAACATTGAAGGCGAGGGCGGTGAAGGAGGTGTGGAACATTGCATCAGTTATCCCAATGGATAAAGGAATCAATCCTGGAGGTTGTAGCAATGCTAATAGTAACGTTAACGGTAGCAATGGCAGCTCCAGCAGCAGTCACAGTGGCGAATTTCTCGCTGAAGATAATTTCTTGGGACATTGCAGCAGAGAATGGCTCGCTCGAGGTTGCCAACTCCTCAAACGCACTCGCAAAGGTAAAAGCGCTAGTTTAATGATAGTGCTTCTCTTGTTTTGGTTTCAAGACCAAGTTTGTTTATTGAATCTTTTTGTATTCTCTAATGTTATGGTTTGTGGCAGGTGATCTTCATTGGAAAATAGTTTCTGTCTACATAAACCGAACAAATCAGGTAATTAAGATTCCTTTGTATCTTGTGTCTTGAGTTTCTTACAACTCTTTCTTGAGCAATGATATGCTTGATCTGATGAACTTCGAAGATATGGGAAAAAGATACATTATTAGTGAATTAGTGGAAACTTTTGTCACCCACATGAGTGTCATCTTGTTAAAAGAATACAAAGTTAAAAAAAAACATGAAAAGGAGATTACAGAGACCAAGAAAAGAAGAGAAAGTAGAAAAGAAATACAAGGACATAAATCCAATTTTCTGAATGTTGTGATCTACTTTAGTTCTAGAGTAAAAACATTTATCGACAGTACTCTTTTGTGTTTCGATTGTTTTGGTTATTCACGTGAAGGTTATGTTGAAGATGAAGAGCAGGCATGTTGGAGGGACCTTCACCAAGAAGAAAAAAAGTAAGAAATATTTACGCTTATTATGATACATCTTTAACATATCGACAACTAAAGATTATTGGGAACATCTTGTGCTAGATTTTTCTAAATCCCTTCATAATATCATTCAAGAGCAAGGAATTTATTTTGATATTCTCATAGTACTAATGTGACATAACTAAAGGTTCAAAGCGTTACTTTTGTTGTCACATTCTACTAATTCGATCAATAATATGAGAATTTAACAATTTGGCGTGGGTCTACTCTGAACTCGGGGAAAAAGGCAAAAAGGTTTTGGGACTAAGGTGATTAGAGGATGAAAACAAAAGCAGACTCCATCTTTAACTTTTTCTTGTCTTTCTTTTTATTTTGAATCTGAAAAATTCTTGGTTACATTCTCCCTTTATAGAACTGATTGGCCTAATCTTGGTTCTAAAAATTCCCTCAGATGTTGTGACTGAAGTGATTAAGAACATCACGGCTTGGCCAGGCCGCCATTTGCTGGAAGGAGGGGAGGGTTTGAGGTACTTCGGATTAAAAACAGTTCTGCGAGGGATTGTAGAATTTGAGTGCAGGGGCCAGAGAGAGTATGAAATGTGGACACAAGGTGTCTCAAGGCTTCTTGCTGTTGCTGTCGAGAGGAATAACAGATATAGGATGTGAAAGGAGTGAGCTAAGAGGTACTGGTTTGGGGGTGATATTTAACTTTGGTTATGGGTCTAAATTAGGTCTTTTGGGTAAGGTATATATAGAATGCCCTCTATAAGGGTGGTTTGGTAAACAAAACTTGTGGTGCTTGTAATTTTTTTGTTTATCCTATAGCTTTTTTTTTTTTTTTTTGTGTAAAAACAGTTTGGTTTTGCAGTTATATATTTGAAAAAGTAGTAATCTGGTGGGTCAATTCTGGGAACACTACTTTAGTGTTCTTGGTTTTGTCTCATATATGAATTCGATCCTTACCAATTTATGGCTGTTTGTTTGTGTATGTGGATGTAATTTAGATGTTGGATTCAGTTGCGGTATTTTACAGTTTTGGTGGGAAAATGAGATGGTAAAATTTTGGAGAAAAATAAAATTTTCGGTTTGGTAGATCTTATTATTCTTTGATTTACAAATAAATCAGAGTAGCCACAAATAACTATTATTATTAATAAATAAATAAATAAATAATCTTTTGTTTTATAATTAAATTATATTGTACTTAGTGATTTAGTTCTAATATCTTTTGGGCCTGATCGATCCTAAACTATGCTACAACAACTAGTGTGTTCTTAGTTGGTTAAAGTTTAATTGATTTTTTAAAGACCAATTTACAATATCATCAACTTGGCGCCGTTATCGGGGATTTTACCGGTTTTAATTAATTAAAATTTCTAGTTTTCCTTTTATCTCTGCAACGAGAAACTTCACTCTTTGAAACATCTTCTTTCGCATTATGAGGAAACCAAAATAACAACAAGTTCTTCATTTTTTTAAAAACTAAATTTTCATCACAAAATCATTTCCTCTCATTAATCTTTTGCATAGAAACTATTCATTTAGTCTCTCTTCCTCATTTGTTAAAATCTACAAGGTAACATTCCTCTAAACTCCCCTCCATTAAAATTCAAGGTTTGGATTTTTACTTTCTCTTGGAGTTTGTAATCGATTCTTGCTTGATTTTGGCGAAATTGGTGTTCTTTTGATGATTATGAGTTATAGTGCTTGTTCATTCTCCCTTGATGTCTTGATCGAATTCACAACATTTCTTGAAAAATCATAAATTTTGGAAAGTGAAGTGTTCTTGGGAAAAAAAAGTGACTTTGATGAGAATTCGGTAGATAGCTTTAGCAAAAATTTATTAAGTTAAGTCATTTGTTTATAGGATGTTTGTTGTGGTTGAGCTTGGTTTGTAGAATTTTAATTTGGCTATATGAGTTTCCAACCATATTTACCTCGCTTTCATTCTTTCTATGATATTTTAGGAACAATGGTTAAGACACGAGAAAAGAAAACCAAACTCTCCAACCCAGTGGTATCTCAAGCTCTAAACACCTCTAAAGGGAAAGGCTCAACTTCTAAGGGGAAGGGAAAGCAACTTAGAAAGAACTTAAAAAGGAAAGAACCTGAGAGAGTGATGGAACCGGAGATACAACAACAAGTAGTTTCGCAACAAGTTCCGCCACCACCATCAAACTCAACAGTTAAATGGAAAAAGGACAAGCGGTATATAGGATATTCATGAGGATCAACAATCATTCAACTCAATTCCTAGCGCCTTGATTTCTCGGATATTTAGGGTTGCTTGAGGATGTAACGGAAGTCCTCACATGTATGAGGCTTAGGTTCTTTGCCAACTATCAAGGAGTGTATTTACCGGATGTCACGAGGCAATTTTTATATACATTAGAGGTTACCTATGATAACTTGCATTCCAAGATAGACAATGAAGCCTACAAGGTCTATATAGCTCAAGTGTGCAAAGCTTATGGATTCCCAAATGGCTCCTTGGTGAAATTTCTGAAATTCAAAGATGCAAAAAAAATTTGAAAAATTTGCAAGTGGGACTTACACACCGGGAAAAGTTAAAGGTTATTTGGATCGAAATCCGACCTTGGGCATAATTCACAATCTTCTTGCAAACGCCACATTTGCAAGGTATGACACAACCCAAGGCCGAGTTGGAGAGCTTAATCTCTTATTAAGATTTTTGTTAGGGATGAAGATAGGAACTTGTTTCAAGATGACTTTGGAAATGATGTGAACCTTGGATGTAATTTTTCTAAGGAGGTGATCTCTTTCACGTATGGGCTAAAGACACAACCAAATCCCGGTTTTTAGATTGGTGGTGTTCTCATACCTCTATTCGTGAAGGCTAAGGTTCCTTTAGATATTCCCGAATACGAGCTAAAAATGATGCACATTGATTACTCTTACATTGTCAAATGCAAGATGATGAATGACACCCCGGAAGAAGGCAAGTTTATTTACACATACCAGAATGCTAACAAAAGGATGTGCCTTTTAAGATTTCATAATGTAGAGAAAACCTCTATTAGAAGTCTTGAGAACATTGCCTTCAACCATGAGGTCGAGGAAGCCAAGCTCCTCCATGAGAGCAAGCTTCACTACCTCAAAGGGAAGTTGATCATCTCACCTTACCAAACCTCCCATTTAAAATAAAATGTCGAGAAGTTGCTTGTATCTTCCTACAAAACTCAACAACACATCAATTAGTGGCTCAAGTAATGAGTCAACCACCTTGAGAAAAAATTAAAGAAGATCCTGAGATATATCTTTTCCTAGGAGAAAACCCTTGATTTTGAGGAATGTGAAGAGGGTGATGATGAAGTACAAGAGAGAGAAGGGATTGAAGAAGTAGAGGAAGAAATACCAAACCCATTTTTCCCCACAATCGTCGAGACACTCTTATGCTGATCCATCTTCCTCAGCTACCATGGACCATGAGCCCTCTATGCATTAAATCCATGAACCATCCTTCCCTCCACAACATTGACTCCTAAGGTCCCAATTTCTTACCCTTTTAAATACCATGACTTCTAGTTTTCTTTCTTTTAATGTTTTTGACTCTCCTTGAATTTTGTTTTACACCGAGACAGTGAAATTCAAGTTAAGGAAAGAGGGCTAGTAGCTAATCTTGATTTGATTTTTTTTTTTCTCTTTGCAGCATTATCATGCTTTGCATTGTAAATGTTTTAAAACCTTCAAAATCCAAAACATATAATTTTTCAAAAAAAAAAAAACAAAAGATTTTTCTTTTGCATATAGTTGCAGTTCATATTTTGGCATGTTCATCTTAGGTTGCATTTTACGTTTGCTTAAGTGGACATTGATGAGATTGCTCATATTAATACTAGTATTTAGCTTCCTTAGATGAATTTTTTAATAGTGCCATATATGAACTTGTGGAATTTACGGAAACTTGACTTAACATCATGATCTCTTTGTTTTAAACTATTTGTTCTTGTGAAAACTCATTTGATTTGATGTCATCCCTAGTTATTTGAACCTTAAATTAATTTAATTTTTTCATTTATTGCCTTTTGATCATGTTCATGGATTAAACATGTTGCATTCAAGTCATTTCACCCCTTTTACCACTTTTTTAGGATTGAAATACCCCCCCCCCCACACCTTTGAAATCCAAACCTTTTCTTTCAAACATAGTTTCTTTGAGTGAGGCATTGAATGCTTCATCTGTAAAAGCTTGTAAGTATCAGGGTGTCAAGTCTTTTTCTTCCATCACTATTAGTCTCATTGGCTAATCTAAAAGGATTAGGATTTGTTAGTCCTTCGTAATTTTTTGTTGAGAATGGTTATTCATTGAGAATTGGTAAGAGAAAAAGGAACAAGGTTGGGGGGAGTGAGAAGGTAATGAAGAGAGTGGGAGTGTGCTTGGATGCTCGTATGAGCCGATTATTTTGGCTATGGATATTATGGGGATTTAGTTTTCACCCAAAATATTTCCTGCAAACGCACAAGTTTCGCAGTAGTGCTTAGGGATCGTATCCACAAAGAGGAAAGTGTATACAGTAGCACGTCCAAGTTCACTCGAGCTAAGCAACAAAATGAGATGGTTTGTGGTTTTGGTCGATCGACAGTGTGAACTAGTCGATCGATTGGAACACCTTTCAGTCGATAGCAGATTATGCGGTCGATCGATCAATGCCTGAAAATGCTAAAAACAAATAAACGTGAGAGAATTCAATAATAAAAGGCGTTAGGAAGTCATGCAATGCATCAGAGGATCACGGTTTGAATTATTCAGGGTAGTAATTAATGTAAATCCTAGTTTAGGCTATATAGTTAAAATCACTATTAATTGACTATCCTTATGGTCAGGTTTACCCTATCTAGTTCAATTGATATCCGAGTTAACTCTAAAATATATCTTTTCAGAAAGAGAACCTATGGGCTGATCAACCAATTAATCTAGGCATTAAGTTCAGGAAATCAAATTCTACTAAACTATAAATAGTAAAGCTTTCACTATCAAGTTCTAGATCTCTTACTCTAAGTAGTGTATTAGTAGCAGGTTTATCCTATGATTATATTAATATCTGATATGAAAGTAAGCATATAAACTAATCATTACATAATCTTGTTGCTTACCTACCAAACCATGATTCCTCCTAATAAAACCTTATTTTTAACTAAAAGACTACTCTGACATAGTAAAAGTAACCATGATGACAGTGAAAATTGCTTATTATAAAGAAGGGTTTTGAATAGCTTCTCTGGAGTGCAAAAATTACAAACTTCTTCCTTGAAGCAATGGTCAAAGCAACCATAAAATGAAGAAACAAGAAGAAACAAAAACTGTTTTAGCATGGATGCCTGGAAAAATTTTGAGTGTTTTCTGATGATTCTCTCTGGTTTCAGTCGTCTGTATTTATAGGGGAGAGAGTCGAGTAGTGGGTCGAGATGAATCAGGAGGAAGATTTGGATAGGAGTCCAAATATTTGTTATTATCCTCTCTGAATCGATCGATCGCCGTTATCTCAGTCGGTCGGTGGATATCTGAAACGCGTTTTCTGAAGATTCGGTATCTTTAGTGATTATATCCAGTGTATACTGATAACTCCCCAAATGCAACAGTCCTTATCTAAATTTGTTCTTGAAGCTTCCTTGAGATAATTGTGTGGGTAGGAATTCACACACAACCAAAAACTTGTCTAACGGATCTTTTGAGGGATCGTCGACTCTCTTAGTATGAACCGCTCAGAAAGTAAAGAGAAAGACAAAGAACAAAGCTAGAGAAGTAGGGTCGCTTTATTGATAGCAAAGAGAATTCTCGAATACAAGCTGTTAAGACCTAAGCTATTCGAGAGAGAACAAGATGATCTAAGACTTACAACCTTAGATCCTATATATATTGTAACTAAACCGCCTTGGAGCTCAAGCTCTCTCGTGGGCCACCTTCCATTTCCCGAATATTTATTTTCCTTCTTCCAGTGAACTTCTAGATAGTTTCCTTTCTCCTTAG
>OVAP01008128.1:0-10151 GCA_900406295.1 Aurinia saxatilis
ACACCGATGATTCTATTCTCGAACCTTTTTGCTTGACGGCGCTCGGAGCAAATCCTTAGGGCTTTGTCTCAATGGAAGATGGAAATGGGCCCACGGGCTTGAGTTGGGCTATTTGGCTAGTTACAAGTGTTTCAGGGCCCATGAGATTTTTGAGATAATCTCGTGAGTCGGATGTGTTCTGATGATCACCTCGTTAAAAACCTTGGCAAGGAAAACCACTTGGGAAAAACCTTCCCAAGGGAAAAAGAGTATGATCACGGTAGCGAAATGTTCATCGTGGATCCTTTAGTTCCCAACGGAACTAAGTCATGCAGTTGGACCCACGGGACGCGATGTTGCCAAATGAAATGTGATTGATCTCGCGGGCCATGATTTAGCCTGCGGACGCTTGATGAGACTGATATAGCTTACGAACTATGGTGATCATTGGGTGTGCATGGCTTGACCCGTGGTCCCCGGCTAGGTGAAGCTCGCGGTCATGACTGCCCACGGGCTATGCTTCGACCGGGTCCCATCCGGTCGAAGCTCGCGGGGAAGATGGGACTGACCGCCCGCGAGCTGCGCTTCGACCGGGTCCCACCCGGTCGAAGCTCACGGGGAAGGTGGTCAAGGCTTATTGCCCGCGAGCTACGCTTCGACCTGGTCCCACCCGGTCGAATCTCGCGGGAAGATAGCCAGGACTGCTCGCGGGGAAGATGGTCGGGACTGCCCGCGTGCTACGCTTCGACCGGGTCCCACCCGGTCGAAGCTCGCGGGGAAGATGGGACTGACTGCACGCNCTGCCCGCGAGCTACGCTCTGACCGGGTCCCACCCGGTCGAAGTTCGCGGGGAAGATGGTCGGGATTTCCCGCGAGCTACGCTTCGGCCGGGTCCCACCCGGTCGAAGCTCCCGGGGAAGATGGTCGGGACTGCCCTCGAGCTACGCTCCGACTGGGTCCCACCCGGTCGAAGCTCGCGGACAGTCGTGGAGGAACAAGTCTGTGGGCCGTGATCATGTCGAAGCTTGCTTGGATGATTGTCTGGATGATCCGCGGGCCAGACCAGGGCATAGTTCGTTACTCGGCTCGCGGGATGAACCTAAGGGTGTCCTCCGTGAACCAAGCCCGGTCCATACCTTGTCATAGCATTGTCGGTTGTGGGACCTCTCGTGCTTGATCATATCGTTACCTATCGATAGTCCATGACTGTAATGTTCGACGGTGTGGACATATGACCAGCTCGTGGGCCGTAGTAGTGTTTGTGGCGAACACTAAACCGTTTCATGTTATCAATCTTCAGGGGTGGAATCCGACCCCCACATTGCTCATCCCTCATCAGATCTGGCTCATTTAACATCGGTTCGGACCGTTCTTTCGGTTCATCGTGGTCATACTGGATTTCAGAACCAGCAACATCGTTCTCGTTAGCTCCATCATCATCTCCATCGTCATCGTCATCATTATTTTCACCATCATCAGTTCCATCCACTTCATCATTATGTTCACCATCATGAGTTCCATCATCTTTATCTTTATCTTCAGAATCACTTTCTGAATCTTCGGAATCACTTTCTGAATCTTCACTTTCTTCTGAATCTTTACTTTCTTCAGATTGCGCCTGACATGTACCAATATTTGCAGAGAGTGCCTCTATCTTGGCACCATATTCAGCCACCAACTCTTGTTTCATGGCCTTCATATCCCTGTTGAATTCTTTCCTCAACTCCCCTTCCTTGTTTTTTAAGAGAGAAGACCATTTGGTGTCGATATCTTTTAATTTCTGACATAATTTTTTATAATTAGTATATGCAGTAAAATAGTAACATTTTGTTAATTACTAGCATAATAACAATTTATATTGCAGTTAAAAAAGAAAAGAAGATAACTTGTTGCTTCCTTGATTAGCTCTTTGACCTCTGCAATGTTGATTGTTGTTGTAGCGTCATCCATACAAGAATCACTTGATTCCTTTGCCTTGGATTTACCTTTGGCTGTAAGATTCTTGGATTTACCTTTGGCTGTAACATTCTTCGTAACTCGTTCTTAAGTTACACCTGAAACAAAATCGGATTCTTTAACCCAGCCAGACCAATGTTTCTCTTTGAACTGATAGTTACTCCGTATAAGCTGGAGCATAACAGAGACGATATCATTCTCATCCTCTTCCATATCATCATCATCATCTGACCATGAAAGGTCAGCTGTGGTTAGTCCTTCAACATTAAGTGTGGAATTAACATGGACCTGCAATTAGGAAAAAACAAAAAATGTTGTAAGCTAGGTTATATAAATAGTTTGAAAGATAAGATTAGCTATATAGTTAAGTATATATTGCCAAATATAGTTAAAAATCTTACCTTTGTCTCTTTATCCAGTGTTTTAACTTTAGACATCGATATTGGTGAAGGCTTCAGAACTTCTTCATTGTCGGAGCTTACCTTTTTGTTTTTACTCAGTGTCGCATGAGACTGTATCGCCGGTATGCACCTAAGNAAGTGTCGCATGAGACTGTATAGCCAGTACGCACCTAAGTGTAACAAGTTGTAATCCATAAATAAACCCTGGAATAGCTTTAGTTGGTTGACACAATGACTTTGCATCCGCATCCCTTATGCTCCTAACCGTCAGGTCAAAACTGTCTCTTCCCCAAGGGTACGCTAGAAAAGCCTCCAAATCTGCTAACATACTAACATGGGAAGCATTGACCCTATTCTCCCCACTTGTAGGCAATAAGAGAAAATCAACAAGCATTAAACAACATAGCTTAAGCTTCTTCGTTGGATCTCCATAACTCTTCGATGCGAGATTTTCCAAAATCTAGTCTTTAGTAATATCCTTCTCCTTATCAAACAGATCAGCCAACAGTCTACGTTATCATGTCAGATGGGTCTTTATTGCAAACGGGCAGACCCTGTAAGTTAACAACAAAGATAGTTAATACAAGATATGAGAGCATATGTACAGTTACAAAATTGGCTATAGAGTTGGATATACAGTCGGATATAAAGTTGGATATAAAGTTGGATATACAGTTGGATATAAAGTTGGCTATACAGGTGGATATAAAGTCGGATATAAATTTGGATATAAAGTTGGCTATACATTTTGGATATAATGTTACATCGAACCTGAGGCTTAGAGCAGTTCAAGCCTGTATCCGCAGTAAACTCGATCAGGGAGAACCTCAATGGTTTTCCTCCAAACACCATCCACACTTCATGAGGATTTGGTGTCACCAATTGTCGGGAAAGCATAAAGGGGAGTAGCGGAGCAGATGTTGCCACCCAGAAACAGTTCTTGATGAGATACCCAAACTGTGACGAAAGTAAAATCTCCTTTTGCACAAGATTTTTGTCCAAGAACTCAGTGACAGCAAGCCAATATTGTTTGTAAAAGTAAACATTCACTTTTTTTGGCCCATTGGTTCATGACCTCAAGCAAACAATCTTTTTGGGAGGTTTTCAATTGGACTCACCATCTACATAAACAAACAAACATCAATCAAAAACCAGAACAAGAAAAAACGCATTTACTCTTAACTGATAACTGATAACTGATAAACCCAAAACAAGAAAAAACGCATCTCCTAACTGATAAACCCAGAACTGATAAACCCATAACAAGAAAAAACGCATCTCCTAATTGATAAACCCAGTACAAGAGGAACAAAAAAAAACCCTAATTGATAAACCCATCATCCAAACGCATTTACTCTTCACGGATATAAATACATCTTTCAAGCAAGCAACAACCTTTCAATCCGAGGGTGTTTAACTCACAATACCCAATCTCAAAAACCCATCATAGGAGTAAAAGAAAAGGTACAATCAAAGCCTAAGACCGACAAATTAAACCCATGTAAGGAAAGTAACAAGAGAACAAGAAGAGATCGTTAGACAGATAATCCGTGATGTAATAGGGTTGTGTTCAGAGATTGGGTTGTGTGAGTTAGGGTTGTGTTTAGAGTTTGAATTTCAGACATAAGGAAATAGAATTGTAAAACGATGAAAGAGATGTGTCCAGAGATTTGTTTAGAGAAAAATAGGGTTCTGAGAAAATGGGGGAAAAGATGGTTCAGAAAGATGGTTCATGATAAGGTTAATAAGGAAAAAGAATCGTACAATTTTGAAATTTAATTTAATTTTTATATTTATTTATTAAAATTAGGTCTGAACAAAACTAATTTTAACTAAAAACTAGTTATTGATTGCAATTTTCTTAATTTTTATCCTGAATAATTTGTAATTATAGGAGAAAATTACAAAAGTATGGGAAGTGAGAAAGAGAAACGGCAGGAGTAAATAATTAGATTTGGAAGCAGACCTTATCTTCCCATACTCAAACCTTGTCTACTGAACAATTCAGTATCTTCTCGTCTGACCTCTCCGGAAATGACAATATCGTTGCCCATTACCTCTTACTCTCCAATCTCAACTTCTTCTATATCCCGAACCTCCTTCGTCCCTCTCACTTCTCGCCCTCGTAATTTCTACGCCAATCAAAACTCCACTAGGCGTCTACTTATCAGCTGCTCTTCCAACAATGGTTCAACTCCAGGCAGGTATACATATTTCACTACTTAATCTTACACCCACCAGGTGTTTGTGAAAATTCCTCAATGAACCCACTTTTTTGGATAAACCCTGATTGCAAGATCCGGTTTTGTTTTCCTTAATTTTTAACCCATCTTGAATTCTGGCTGCTTTTGTTAATTTTGTGCTGCCTTCATTTGTAATTTTCAGTGGGCAGTCATCGTTTCCTGGAATGCCTTCGTTCGATGGAACTTCCAACCCACCGCTTAAATGGAGAAGGGTTTTACTTAAAGTTAGTGGAGAAGCTCTTGCTGGTGACGAGGAACAGAATATCGATCCTAAGGTTTTTGTTATGCCCAAACAAATAAAACCCTCTATTTCCTTTCCCTGAAGTCTCATTCAGTTGCCTGCTAATTTAATTAGGTTACTATGGCGATTGCAAGGGAGGTTGCAGCAGTCACTCGGCTTGGCATTGAGGTTATTCTCCAAACATTTTGTTCTGGTTGTGCTTGGGTCACCTACAACTATGGGTTTAGCTATTTGTAGTGGTTAGTTATTAAGTTTGGGCTCTTTCCTAGGCATGTTGATTAACGATGTATGATAAAATGCAATTTTAGTAGATGAATGCCTGTCTAGAAGAGAAGACTACAAGTTAAACACTGTGTTGAAAACTAATTAGTTCAAACTTACAAGAAACGGGAGATTAATTCATGAACAGATATTTATGCTTTAAACATATGTGAAGGATGTTGGGTCTGGGTCTTGTGCGTTACAGACTCCTGTATGCTCTGTCTTCATCTTTGTACACCTTTACATCAGGTTGCGATTGTTGTTGGAGGAGGAAATATCTTTCGTGGATCTACCTGGGCTGGTTGCAGTGGTCTTGATCGCTCCTCTGCTGATTATATCGGGTATTGAATCCATTCTTGACTTCTGGTGCCACGCAAATCTGTTTTTCTGGACTTTCACGTCTTCTCTGTCGAGTTATCTTGTTCTACTTGTTCCAACGAAGTCTGGTTTATAAAAAATTTGACAGGATGATGGCAACTGTAATGAATGCCATATTTCTTCAAGCGACAATGGAGAGTATTGGCATCCCAACCCGTGTTCAAACTGCTTTCCGCATGTCAGAAGTAGCAGAGCCTTACATAAGAAGACGAGCAATTAGACATCTAGAAAAAGGCAGGGTTGTGATATTTGCAGCTGGAACAGGCAATCCCTTTTTCACCACTGATACAGCAGCAGCTCTTCGATGTGCTGAAAGTAAGTAAGATGAGTTTCAAGTTTTCTCCAATCATTCATTTTATCTTTTGCATCATAAAAAGGTCTCAACCTTTGTAACAGTAAATGCGGAAGTAGTGCTGAAAGCAACAAATGTTGATGGAGTCTTTGACGATGATCCTAAGCGAAACCCAAACGCTCGCCTCCTCGAGTCACTGACATACCAAGAAGTAACCTCAAAGGATCTCTCTGTGATGGATATGACTGCTATCACTTTGTGCCAAGAAAACAACATCCCAGGTTTGTCTTCAAAGCCAGTTAAACCCCATTTGAAGTAACACATGGCCAATTAAAATACCAACAATTTTTTTTTGTATCTGTGTTTCGCAGTTGTAGTTTTCAATCTATCGGAACCTGGAAACATCGCGAAAGCAATCAAAGGAGAAAGAGTTGGTACATTGATTGGAGGAACTTGGAACTCTGTTGTTGCAACCTCATGAAGCTTCTTTTTCTTCCATGGCTGCCCTTACCATTATTATCCCCAATAGAATATTGTAGGTCAGGAGAATCTCACACTCCTGTATATAGTTTGCAGAAACTTGTTGCCATTTTAGGAATATGTCTGAAATTTTTGAAGTTAAAAATTATATAAATATAGTTTACATGGAGCAACCCTTTGGGCTAATTTGGGATATGTCAAATTACAAAAAAATTACTGAGTAAAACTTTGACAAAAAATTCTTCTAAGGATCCCAAATATGACTAAAGACATCAGCAAAAGTTGGAGAAGCAACCAAACTAGCATAACCAGGACTATGCATTGTAAACGGACTCATCAATCCCGCCGGAGAAAACCATCCCGGCGGCATACTCGGCGAGAACAACCCACTTTGATGAACCATCGGCGAGAATATTCCGGTGGAAGCTGTCGGCAACATAGCCGGAGACGGAGAGAGTATTCCCGGAGCATAACCACCGAACTCAGCTGCTTCTTCCATAGCAGTATTGACTTCCACCGTCGGTTCCTTTCCTCCTCTCGGACTAGCATTCTCCGTGGCCGCTAATCTCGCTGCCGGCGACACATCACCACCACCGGATTCGAGGAAAACGCCGGAGGAAATCCCGGTGAGTCTCTGGACGACGTTCATGAAATCGGAGGTGGTGGTGTGCACGACTTTGGGGGAGAGGGCGTAGATGACAACCGGCTCACGAGCAGCGTAAGGCTGCGCTTGGTCACGGTGCGGCGGCGGCGCGGGGTGTTTAGGAGGTTTCTTGATTTTGTGAGAGTCTTTGTGGACACTGAGTGGTGAAGGACGAGGACCACAGATCTGAAGTTGCTTTTTCTGCTGGTTCTGTTGATCGCCGCCGAAATACTCCGACGGATCCATTACAATCTTGTAAGATAATCTCTCCTTCTCTTCGGACACAGAGTCGAATTTGTGTTTTGTTTTTAGTTGTTTGGTTTGGGAATTGAATGAGAGTATTTGTTGTGTCTCGGCGATGAAATTGACCAAAACTAAAATTTTAAAAAGTCAGAGCGATTAGTTTGACCTTCAAACATGTTGACTTTTTGATATCCAACTAAAGTTTTACAGCACATACTAATGTGGAAAAGTTTACAATTTGGCACTTCACAGAAAATTAGTATCTTAGTAAGGAAAGATCTTAGGAATCTTCGTATTCCTATTATTAATAGTTAGAGCGCCAACTTAATTATAATACTTCAATGATTACCAAGACAAATAACATATACTATTATTTTGTAATAAGGACAATTATGCATCTTCTAGAATTTACAAAGTATGGTATTGCCAAGTAAGTAAACCCAACCTAAGACCTAGAATATGGGTTGTCAAAGAGAAACCTATAACCTTTGTCGGAATTTCGTTTGGACCATCTCCAGTCCTTTTTTTCTTTTTCTTTCAGTTTCTACTTCAAATCTAATATTCTGTTTTTATTCCATTTCTTTAATGAAATTTTTTTTCACCTTCGGTACTAATTTTCACACTTTTTGTTTTTTTTAAAGAGTTATTAATTTCACAATTCTTTTCATCCAAGTCATTAAATTTTATTGCTGTAAAATGAGTGATTTTAATCTTAATTTGTTTATATCCAACAAAAGTTTATTGAATCAAATATGTTGCTCAATTTTATTTTGGAAGTAAGCTTATGACTTATTAGACTTATGTTGAGGAAGTTCTTAATGTGTGAGTTTAGTCATTACAAATAAATCTCTTGTTCGAGTAAAAAAAACACGTCAAAGTGGAAAAAAATGATGGTGAGATGTTTTTTGATACTCTCCAACGCTCAAATCAGGAAAGGAAAGAGTAGAGAGACCAAGACTGAGACGTATGTATTTGGATCAAGTTTAATCAGCGAATGATAGGAAATACATTATGGCGATTTAATCCTCGTTGGTTTGATCAGTTTGGTGATCTTTTGGAATAGAGTGTGAAGAAAGAAAAGGCATATTGTTTGTGTTGTTATTTATTCAGATATAGCAACCAAAAAAGGGTGGGAGAAATGGAATAGGTTTGATACATTTTCTTGTCATGAAGGTGTAGTAAATAGTTTTTGTTACTGAGCTAAGAAGAAGTGTGGTGATTTGATTAGACATGGCCAAACAATTGCACGTGTTTTCCATAAACAGATTTATGTTATGAAAAAATCAGTACCAAGTACGATTAAATGTTTCAGTCGATGTTTCCAGATACTTATCAAGGCAAGGATTGCCTTTTCGTTGTCACGATGAAACAAATGATTCTAGCAACATAGGAAATCTTTTGGAGTTAGTGAAGTATATAAAAAAATAAAATGAAGTTGTGAATAAATATGTGCTAAAGAATGCTCCTGTAAATAATCAGATGGTGTTTCATCTAATTCAAAAAGATATTGTCCATTGCTTTTAAGAAGAAGTGGTTGATTCCATAATTTAAGAGATTGATCATGGTGTCTTTGCTCTTATGATGGATGATCCTCGTGATATTTCTGATAAAGGGAAAATGGCTATAGTTTTTTGTTTTGTTGATAAACCTGGGATAGTCAAAGATTTGTTTGTCAAAGAAAGATTTGTTGGTCTTATCCATGTGAAGGATACATATTTGTTATCTCTGAAATCTGGTAATGATTCATTGTTTGGTAAATACACATTGAGTTTGACAAATGTGAGAGGGCAAGGCTATGATGGAGCAAGGAGAATGAGGGATCTACATAATGGACTGAGAACATTAATTTCAAAGGAAAATAGCTTTGTATATTATGTCCTTTTTTTTGTTCTATGTGATTTTGTGTCAGTAAACGTGGCTGAGCTTCCACCAAGAGAAAAGATCAGATGTGAGACCATCATCGGAAGATAATTGAGGACAAAATAAGTGGTGGTGAAATTCAAGACTCGAAAGAGCTGAATGAATTAAGAGTCTTCACTTGAAAGACCATAAAATACACGTTGGAGTTCTCATTGTAAAACATTGTTGCGCCTAGTTGTTTTTTTTTTTGTGGTTAAGGTGCTCGAGTATGTCGAAGTAGGTACAAGTAACAGCATGAGATGTCAAGCAAATATTCAAATACATTCATGCTTTTACTTTTGATTTTATGTCTACTATAGTTGATGTTGCTTATATTGGGACTCACAGAGAATGTATCGATGGCATTATAAAAATAAAATCAAGTCATCATAAATGTTGTTTCATTAGTGGAATCCACTTAGAGTCTAAATATTACAAAATTTTGAAGCTAAGTTTGTTGTAAATACTCGCGCTTTTGGCGACTAAAAAAATTTGTGGGTACAAAAATGGGTTTGCTTCAAACATATTCTCATAGATTGAAATTAGTCGCAAATTTGTAGCAAATAAAATTTAGCTACAATAGAGTCAAAAATCACATTCATTAAAGTATGTGCAAACCGAGATGTGCTGGAGAAGCTTAAGTATGGAGTTTCTGAACCAAGTGCCTCGGGCAGTCTTATAAAGATGGTCACTAAGCCACAGTCCAGTTGTGAGTAAGGTCCTTATTCCATACTCAAAAATTTGAAAAATAAGGGCGAAATTTTTTGCAAAAGCATTTTAAAACCGGTTTAATACCATTAAAAAGATAGCCNGAGCAAAATGGGAATTGAAATGGATTAAAATAGAAATGGAAGATGGATTTTACCTCGTCGTCTTTGAATGGATCAAATGACCTCCTTTTTGTATTATTGAAATGAAAAGTACAGGAAATAGGTGAAGATTATACATGACTGAAGACATCAGTATATCATCATTTATCGTGTTGATTAAGGAGTTTTGTTCTTCATCTGGACCTTCATCGATCGAATCAGGCATGCACTCGATCAAATCACATAGTGAAAATACTTAATTCTGCCCGTCCTCCTGATTAGTGTTGAAGTCTGCATCACATTTTTGAATCACCAGTTGATTCGAA